>MU002093.1:0-41306 GCA_010093585.1 Melanomma pulvis-pyrius CBS 109.77
CCCGGCCCACGATCCCCCAGCGGCGGCAGAAACAGCGCACCGAGCCCATCCACAAACGCCACGCGGCCCTCCTCCCTCAACCGCTCGAGATGCAGGCCCCCACCCTTCCGAGCCTCTTGCTTCCAGAAGTCCCAGTCCCTCATCCAGGACACGAGGACCACGTTGTAATCCTCGCTGGCTCCCTCGTCTCTTGATGGTACGTGTCCATCGCCCGCGGTGCGTCGAGGTTGTTCCGATGTAGGTGTAGTGGTGGTAGTGGTGGTGGTGAGGGCGTCGCAGAGGAAGCGGATGATGAGCCAATTTGCGCTGGCGCCGAGCGTGCTGGTGAGTAGGAGGATCGAGTTGTCTTGCGGGAGCTGTGTGTGCGGCTGCAGGAGCGGAGGGATGCGTGAGGAGGGTGGCATGGTGCGCATCTGCGTTGTCGACGGTTGCTGAGGCCTTCGGAATAGCCTAGATTTACTTATCGATAAGGCGCGAGCGACGGTGGATTTTCCTCTCAAATCCATCATCAACACCAAAGTCAATGTCATCAGGGCGGCTCTTTTCTTTCAATTTTTTTTGTGATTTTCTATTTTTCTATTTGGTCTCATAGCTAGTTATACACTCTGAAAATGCCCCCCGAGAAGAGCCAAAGGGTCAGCCCTGCAAGAATTCCGAACCACAGAAGTAAAAGATCAAGCCAATTATTTTGGCCATTGTGGAAGGCCTACTCAAGCCAGATCCCTTATCCACAGTCACCTGCGTGGGAATTTGAAAACTTTTGGTGAAAATCGAAGAATTGAAGCACCCCCAAAACACCTCCCGATCCACTGTCATCCAGACACTACATCCATTTCATCATGATGTCTATGGCTGAGGGCCGTTCGACAATTTCCACTTCTTCCTCTTCCTCCTTGTCGGGTTCTGTCTGTTCACTTCCATTCCTCGATGGAGTCCTAGTACTTCCGCGCTCGGCCGCCGCCTGAATATATTCCGAATGTGATTCAGACGACGGCCCTTTGACAGTAGTCTCTGATTCGCGCTCGGTCACTGCCTGAATATATTCCGAATGTGATTCAGACGACGGCCCTTTGACAGTAGTCTCTGATTCGCGCTCGGCCACTGCGCCAAGGTCATTTGCTGGTGCAGGACCGAAATCCAAATGTTCAAAGTCCAGCTTCAATAGCTCTCCGTAATGCGTCACCCCCTTGTTGGTCTTCACATCGCCACCAGCCTCAGTCGGGAGCGCGAGGCCGACGTCGATGTGCTTCCTTGGGTGTTTCTTGACACCCTGCTGCATGATGGCCTCTTGTCGATCAGACGTATCTCCAGCTGCGATCCGGCCTAGTTGACTGTAGAAGACCCACGGAAAGCTCATGAGGGGCATATGTTCTGGGTCCATCTTACGAACGGGAACGTCCTGACCGCCAACCGTCTTTGTCTTGCGGCACTCTTCAAGAGCTGTCTGCATCTCGCGAGCCGTTACCGTATACATTGCTGCAACAAACCGGGCCAGGTCGCCATAGGGCTTGGAAGCCTCGGTACAAGACTCACGAGTACTGTTCTTCAATATCGCAATCACGCCGCCGAACTCTTCCGCAAACGTATAATCGCGTCCCTCTTGGTTGTGGGATAGCACGAAGACAGACCATGCTTCGAACTCGGTACGAATAGCATGCTTGGCCATAAGGCGTCTCAAGGAGGAGTCATATAGGTCCTTGAGATCCACGGCCTTATTCAGGATAGCTTCATCCAACTCGAAGGCGTCAAGGATTCGGTTGTCAAACGCTCCGTCGTACTGCGGCTGGAAATCGACGAGCTTGACTTGGTCGTATAACATGCCCAGGATCTTCTTCGACTTGTAAATCTGATTTGGTGTGTGATGCTTTTTCTCCATGAAGTGCGGTTTTCTGTACATTATAGTCAGTCTCACGATCGAAAGAACAAGCCGCTGGAAATACTTACTTTTTGGGCTTCAGGTCGCGATCCATAGCGGCAGGAAGTCCACTCTTGGGATAGTCAACGGCTTGAGAGTGTAGTCTCGCCAACTCTAGGCACTTTTCATCCCTCACACCCTCTTCGTTGAAGTCGGCTTGGGCAAGATGAGCGTTTGCAATCTGGCCGAGGGAATCATTCTTCATATAGGTCACGAAGAAGTCGGTCATGTCTGCTACAGTGATTGGCCGGTCCAGATCCAATGGTTTTTCCGGGGTGAAATCCATAGGAATCTCATTAACGGTCTCGGGTATGAAGTCATCGTCCCACATAACGAGATAATCATCGCCATCAAGGTCTCCGCCGGAACACATATTCGCAATATCTCGATCTCCAGTCTGTGGAAGTACAGCCACGTTTTTCATGTGATGCAGGGCCGGTACATCTACTGCGCGGACAACGCGTATGTCTCCCGCGTGGAGAGATGGGTTTCGTGCAAGGATACAAATGCCCTCGATGACCTTGTAATGGCCCTTTCTAGCCGGATCGGAGATTTGAACGAAGATCTCAGGTAGAGATGCCAATTTCTCGGCCCTTGAAGCATCAGGTCGAGACTGTGGGTCATCGTAGTGCCCTCGGAGAGTCATAGTCTCGTCCACGCAGCCCAGTAAGAATGCTCCTTCTTCGATGACGATTCTGGCTTTCTCCTTCAGGTGCTTGATATGATATGCACGCCACAGCTGCAGCAGCGACATCATAAAGGGGTCTCTGCTTTCCATGAATCCGTCCAATATCATTGCAACCATCGTCAGTGTCGTCTGATTGAAGTCTATGTTGCGTGACAGGCGTTCCAATGCTACACCCTTCTCTTTGGTCGCTCTCTCGAGGTAGTTCACCATTTCCTGTTGTTTCCGAATGAAGACGTGATCGGGAATACCGAGAGTGGAAAGGACGATGATGAGCTGGCGGTTAAAGCAAGCAGTTGCGAAGGCTGAGGCACGAATGATCTCTAGACCTTTGACTGGAGCTTCGAATTTGTATTGGCTTGGTCGAACTTGAATGGCAGTCCCCATCAGACTCGGATCAATGGCTAGCACTCCCTTGCACCCGGCCAGACGGAACTGGTAGAGCGATGGCGGATCGTTAAACGGATTCGGGAGTCCAAGTTCTTGTGCAGCCATCTGCGCTAAGAAACGAGACAATTTTCCCACGCCATCCGTGAACATGAATCCGTTTCGCTCTATATCTGGTGTCATATAAATCGTGACAGTGACGTTGTGGATAAATCGGGTAGTGGAGAAACATTGCCCGAGGCGTGCACCAAACTTGGCAACGGTCTTTATGTGGTCGAAGGTACCCATAGAAAGCCGGATTTGGTCTGCTGTCAAGGACGAGGATGGTGAGTAAAAATATGCGCTATTCTCTCTGAACTGCGAATTTCCGAATGCCAAAAACTCATAATAACGACCGGCCACGACAATTCCTTTGTTCATGGCTCGTCGGATTCTCTCGAAGACAGGATCTGACCTGTTATCTCCTATGTTGATTCGGCCCTCGGTCTTCTCGTCCGAGAATTTGACGCGTATGAATCTGTCTGTGTCTGCAGCGTACTTTCGAATGATACGGTTCGAGGTCTCCACGACTGGGGAGGCAACGTGTATCATCGTTGGGGTGATGTTGGCAGCGCGCGCGAGAACGCAGTAGCTCGGCACCTTCTTCGAGAGCTGGCCTACGATACGGACGTCGAATATATTCATCGGATCATATAGCACAGACTTCTGCACCGTCTGCTTATCGGCCACTTTTTCCAAGACGTAAGTGGCCTCGGCAGGATCCATCGAAGCGAGACGTTCCAAGAAGGCGCGGGTAATCTTATGTTCCTTGAGGAAGCCGTTCGACAAGCAGACTTCGAGTTGATATCGGACCGGGAAAGTCAAGTGGATCTGGCCAGTAGCAAGCTCGTCAAATGCCGATTCGGGACCCGACGGTTCTAAGTGTGGATGAGTAGTAGATACCTCCTCCTGCAATAGATTCCAAAGAAGGGGGGCGCTCTTGCCCTCGAACGTGTATTCTGATTGGCCTTTGATCGGTACCCCATAGTCGGTGAGAGCGCTGCTAAATTCCTCAAACTTTCGGCCCATGAGTGTTGACGGGTCAAACAACAGTCGATAAGTTGTCCATCGGCCTAATTTCGTTAGAAATGAATAAACGCAAGTGTGTTAGGGACTTACCGATATCGATGATGGCGGCGTCCTTGAGATGCTTCAGAGGCTCATTCTCCATGGTGTTCCTACTCTTGCTATCGACCACCTCCGTCTGTCTGTACCATGTATTCCACTCTATCCAGGTCTTTTCTGAGGGGTGCATGGTTTTCGTGAAGTCTTTTTCCCGGATCTGCATGTAAAACTGCGGCGGGCTGTCAAAGGGTATGACCAAAGCAGCCTGGGACCCTACTGAGTTGTTGTTCCTGTCAATGTGCCCGAGCAGTGAAAGAGGCATTCGAAATCTGAACTTCCTCATCTCCCCATTGAGGTGGAAGGGGAACTGAACGTCCATTTCTTTCCGCCTCAGGTTCAGCGTAACCTGTACTTTGTTCGGTGCCTTTGCGGTACGCATTATCATCATCGAGGTATCCCCGACTCTCACTCCAAAGTCAATTGAATTGGCGTAGATGACATTGACTTCACTATACACCTTGGCCGGGTTGACTGGACTTGGAACATTGTAGATCCGTGGGTCTAGCCGATTTATGCCCACTTGGGTCCCGGCGATATGGATGGAATGAGTCCAAATGAGAGGGTTTGGAGGAGGTCTAGACATGGCGTCAGTATATTTCTTCTGCTTTTGGAGGAAGCCACATACTGAAACGTAATCCAGGCGCTGTTCTCCTTTGGACCGGACTGTATCTCGATCCTGACAATGTTGCCATACCTGGACAGGCCGAGATACACATCCTTAGCCGAACAGCCTCGCGGCATACCCACCATCCTGATCCTCAGATCTTGCGTGTAGGCCCAATTCCGCCCGTCACTGCGAGTCAGAGCTCTATTCGAAATGCGCTGCTGCGGGGCGCCTTGGTTTCTAGGTCGATTGACGGACGGAGAGGATGAAGTTGGAGTGTACCTCGGCCACTTTGTTCCAGGTCTATCGTTGCTTCCTTGATGAGCATAGGTCTGACCTACGCGACCGTTGGCTGCTGCCTTGTGTAGTGGGCTCTGTATCTGGGTGAGTGCTTTGATAAGAGGAGGACGGGATTTGCGCAGTACCGTGGAGTCAGCTTGGCTGGCTCCCTGGCCGCCCCGAGGATTCGAAAAGTGCCTGCCTCTGCCACCACCGCCTTGACGGGAGCCGCTAGAGTTCTGGCGATACAATTCGTCGTCTGGCATCTTACCGGTTTCCGGGCGCAGGTGAGAATAATATGAAGGGGATGAGGCTGTGAGTTGATATGTGTAGAGGGGTTTGTGTAGGGTGCTGGGAGCGTCGAGCGTCGAGTCGGCGTCGGCGTCGTACGCCTCTTGCCCCATGTTTACGGAGGCGCTTGCTAACTTGTTTCTGGAGGCAAAGGTGGTGCGCGTGGGATCGTAGGTGACTGCCGATTTCGAGAGTCGGGATAGAGGACGCAGGGCGGAGGAGGCGTCTTTTCGAGCAAGTAATCGGTCGCCTTATCCACCTTCACTCGGCGGTGTGCTTGGGAGCCACACTGGAAAGCCGCCGTTTCAGAGGAGAGGTGTTGAGTGGACTGATTTCTGCGGGTAGATGCATGCGGTAGGACAAACAACCGCTACCACAAGGAGAAGGAAGCACGGGAATTCTGCTGAGCGGTGAGCAAGCAGGCGCTGAGGCTATTCGTGCAGGCGCTGAGGCTATTTGTGATTGTTGTCGCAGGGCGTCCCTGTGCTCGAAGAGTAGAATTGAGGATGCAGTTATCTCGTTCGGGTTCGCTTCAAGAAGTGGGTACGGAGCCGAGGAGGCCTTATCGACGAAAGCGAAGCTAACCAGAGAAGAAAAATCAAAGCAGCATAATGAGACGGAGAGTAGAGGGCACAGAATCACCTCACTTGATGACTCTAGATTATCATGACAAGAGAAGAAGAAGAGGCCGCAACATGAAAGGTGCCTGCATAGTAGGTTCTTGTCTTGTTTATCCACAACAAGATGCCGTCCGAGCAAACAGAGCATCAGCCGTGACGACTCCGATGATCAAATCTTCCAACGTGATAATGTTACAACTCCGTACCCGATTCTTCCTCCTCGGGCACTCTACCTGTACCACATGCAATGTTACCAGGTGTGAACGGGGTACTAGCAGCCAAAAAGCCATCCATATCAAATGACGCTTGGACCATGTCATCCATCCCGCCCAGACTTCCCCGCCTCTTCCCCAGGCCAAAGTCATCCTTTCCCTCATGTTCCTCTTCCTCATCCTTCTCTGGTATAGCAAAGCCCACAATTGTGTGCCGGCGATTTGGAGACAGCTGTCCCAGCGCCGAACGTTTCGCAGGTGACAGTTTCTTCGCAAGAGATTGAGATGGATACACGGGGTTTTGGGTGCTGGACACATTCATTGAGAGGATTTTGAAAGTCGGTCGAGGCTTCGCTCGTTTCGGGGTTGAGCCGTCTCTGGATGAGTCGCTGGAGGTGAAGGAGGCATTGGCGATGTGCTCCATGGCTGTATTCGTTATACCTTGGGTGCCCGTCGTAGCTTTTGGGGGGAGATCTTGAGTTGGAATGGCAGATTTTCGACGTCGATGCTGCCGTGGAGTTCGTGGATTATTCGCGATGCTGGTCCGGATGGGCAAATGATTGTCGGAAGGGACGCTCATCAACGCTTGAACCCTGCTCCTCAAGGATCTTAGCTCCTCCAACTCTTCGTCTTTCCTTGAGCAGACAGTGTTGAGCTGTTGGACCTTCGCCTCGAATGAGTTGATTGTGGGTTTGAGAAGCTGAAGTTCTCGTCGCGTGTCTTCATAAGCGTCCGTTGCCTGCTTCCCGACATGGAGCGCGTCCTGTAGCTTGTCGCTTAGATGCTCATACTCTTCATTCGCTTTGCTTGAAGCGACTTCCATTTCGTTCTCGTGTCTTGCCTCCAAGTCTCGCAAGGCCGCTTCCGAAGACCGCACTAGCTTCTGGTGGGAGAATTGAAGATCATTCAGTTGACTAGTGACAGCCTGTAGTCTATTTATTTCATCAGCTTGCTGTGAAACAGTGAGTCGCTCGGCTTCTATTCCGAGTTCAAGGTCGCCTAATTTGGCGTTTAAAGTTTCGTGAAGTGCACTCAAAGACCTCTTCTCGCGCTCGGTTCGTTGCACTTCGTCTGTCAGTCGGGCGTTTTCATTACTCATAGCGTTGATATCTAGTTCGTGAAGCTCCCGAAGAGACACGTTTTCGCTTTCTCTTCGCTGCACCTCATCCGCCAGCTGACCTTTTTCTTTGATCAAGGCCTTCAGGTCTTCCTCGTGTGTAATAATGGTAGATTGATATTGTAGTTCCCTTGCCATGAAGTCTTCTCGAGCTGCGTGTAAAATCTCGTCAGCTTCTTTGTTGGCGATGTCAAACTGGGTCCGTAACTCCTTGAGACTAGATAGCATACTGTTCTTCTCGTTCTCGGCGCTAGCAATCTCGGCATCGAGACCGTCAATGTAAAATGTCCGGTCTACCGCCTTGCTTTCCAACGACAAAACCTCCTTTTGAAGCTGCTCAATCTGGGCTGCAAGCTCCCTGGATTTGCTCTGCTCAAGGTGGAGTGGCTCCTCGACGGTGTCGCATCGATTCTCCAGTTCTTGGCATATCCGAGCAACACTTCGGATTACAGAATCACGCTGATAAAAGCTCTGGCTCTCAAGCTCCGACTTGAGACGGTCTCTCCAGTCTTCGAGATGCCTGCCGGTTGATGGGGTACATCCCTGCTCAAAAAGTGAGACAGACGGATGCGCAATGGGAGGCGTCATTAGAGAAGGTTGCGTTGTGACTTGTGTGAGCTTCTGTTGCTTGCATATGAGAGCAATTGCTAGAGAACGTGGCAGTCCGGGCTCTGAAGGTTCGGCCGTTAGAGCCGAAGTGAGGAGCATCGAGATGATAGCCGACACGAGATTTCGATGTAGAGAAGGGGTAACCATGTCTCGATACGGGGATCCTACTTCCTGGATACCTCTCTCCTGGGAACAAAGAAAGCCCTGGATGCTCTCTTGTAAATGGTTCGACGACAGTGCTAGCAATATCTTGGACCGCAGTGGCGCGCAGTGGGCTATTACTGGAGCAAGCTCTTCCACCAAGATTAAAAAGGTCGACAAGTGAGAAGATGTAGGTCGAGTGCTTATATCAAGGAGCTTCGAGAGTAGTTCTTGAATGGCGGGCTCTCGGAGTTGCGGCTGGCGCAAGGTTAGTGCGAGTGGTGAACACGAGCGTGCTGTATACATACTGCAAAGAGTGGCAACGAAACTGAGAGCGACTCGCGGAGAGACTCGGTATCGGTGTACAAACTTGTGATATTTGCCAGATTGACCTCATACTGTTCCACAATATGTGATGGCAGATTGTTCTCTCCGGCAACCATAGCATGAAAGCATAGAGCCTACAGCTTAGGTCAATACGCGTATTCACGGGTTCAAAGGTCACATACTTCAAACTGCACCCCAATGTCAATGCCTTTCCTCAAAATCTTGGTAGGAAGCTTCAAGAATGCGTCCTTTGCGCGAGGGTTCGTGTTTGGCCAAGCTATCCGCATCTCCTGATCTACATGCGCCAGAGTTCTGGTGGCAATTCTGATGCCCTCGATAGCCTCACTATCGGGGACCACGTCGCCTTTTGAGGCCCACATGACACTGAGATACGTGAGATTAATTGTTTTGTTTACATCACTCGCGGACCCGAATAACTTGCGACCTGACGCAGTCTTCCACGGTCTCTCGGGGCTCCCATTGGGAGTCTTGGTCGTTTCGGAGCTAGATAGAAAACTACGTATCCCCTCTACATAGTGAGGTCGCTCGGCCAGAACGACAACTCCAATGCACCAGAGAAGGAGCATTGAGTTCTGGCCTGCGGAATTGGACGACAGGATGTGACAGAGGGCCTTGTCAAAACGGCGTCTCGCCTCGGAAGGCAGCAGGCGGAGAAGCTCTCTACAAGCACCATTGAGCATGCGGTAGATGGGCTCGAGGGTCGATACGTCTGGGGCGTGGATGGCGCGGTCGAACACGCGCAAGAAGAAGGGCTGTGCACTCGCAGGGAGCGGCACGGCGTCTGGGAGGGGATGGGAGAGCAAAAGGACACCGAGTTCAGCATGTTCATCGAAGTCGGCTTGGGACGCATTGGCCTTGGTGAGCAGGGCGCAAAGCAGGGCGGGAGTGTGGACGAGAAGAGAGTCTCTGAATTCCGGTGAGTGGGCTGCCAGCGCACGATTAGCTGCTGACTGGGCGTGGATAGGGGCGGCGGCGGCGTACAGAGAGCCTTCACGATGTGCAGCGTGTCGGCGCCGAGCGGCAGCGCAGCCGAGACGACGGTGGCCAGGCTGATGAGGGCACCGGGCGACTGATTGTGCATGCATGTTCGCACAACTCGGCGGTCGGCGCGGGCGAGGATGCTGGCGAGTTTCTGAAGACGCAGGCGCACGTCAGCGATGGCGGCCTGCATATGACCTGAATCATGTGCTGTCCCCATTACTATAGCGAAAAGCTGGGGAAGTGCGGAGAAAGCGGAGCTGTTCTACGAGACTTACCACCAGCGATGGGGGGTACGGGCACGCGACGATTCTGGCGACCTCGCGCGACAGCTCGGGACCGGCGTCGGCCATGGTGGAGGAGACAGCGGGAGGGGGTCGTCGAGGGTTGTCGTCGAGGGCGGCGTCGCGGGCGGCGTCGAGTTTGTTTTGCAGCGGCGTTGGCCCTGACAACGGCCACCACGCGCCCTAATCCCAATGCGCCCGGGGCCCAAAGCCAGCCCTCAACACGATGGCCAGGACGACGACGACCACGACGACGCCGCCCTCGACGCCCTCGACGGTGCCTGGCCGTCAACAACACGCGCCACGTCGACGTCAGGCCCGCTCGGCGAGTGGTCATAATTACGCTCGCGCCCCTGATTAGCCCTGCGGCTAGCCAGGCTGCTGCATTGCTTTTGGCAGCTTGCTTGCCTCCACCACGATGTCACACAGCGCACCCAGGTTGGACCGGCGATAGTGATGGCAGCCCTCGCGCTGGCGGGCGGGCGGGCGGTCGCTGCGGCATTTTCCACCTCCCTCACCGCATGTGGCCGCCCACGCTGCGTGTGCTCGGGCGTCGCAGAGAGGGTGGGATGGCTACTGGTGCTGGTGCTACTGGTGCTGGTGCTACTGGTGCTGGTGCTGCTGGTGCTGGTGCTGCTGCTGCGTGCTCCTCTCCCCCCACTCCCCTCTGCGCGGCACAGACAGGCCTGCAGTTTCGAAGGGGTAATCGGTATCACTGGCACCCAATTGTGGCCGCCGCGGCTCCAGTCTGGCCTCACCGCTCTCTGCAGCGCCTGCGTATGTATGGCCTTGTGACGCTGGCGTTGGGGCGCGCTCGAGGCTGTTGCGGCAGCCGTCGACGCAACCCTCGACCGCCCGTGAGCCTCACGCCATGGCATGCCCACGTCGTCGCCCCTGGCAGAGCGCCTCGCGCCTCGCGCCCAAGATGTGCACCGCAAAGGGCCGTGTTGTGCAGCGCAGCCTGTCGCCGCCCACAGTGGCGGTCCGCGGCCTGGGGACGCTGCCCCAGAGGCGCCGTAGGGCTCGCCCGCACGTTGCGTCGTGCACTGCGCCGTCACGCGACAACTCCGGCTTCTCGTCGCTCCCCTCGTCTTGCCACGGCGCCAGTGGCTTCAGATGCCTCCGACAAAGCGTCCATGCCGCCCATGGTCCGCCTTGTCTTCCCCGCAATTGCTTCTCGTCGTCGCGCCCCCTGCGGCTGATCATGCAGCCCTTTCCCTGGCCCTCCTCGCTGCATGAAGCCGACAGAGTCGACAGAGTCGTGCCCAGGAATCGCCCTCAGGTCAGCCTGCTCCCCTGCGCCGCTGTCACTGGCCCATCTCGTACGGCTTCGGCGCGCAATGCGAAGCTTTATTGCGGCCCTGCCGGTGCGTTGGCCTGCAAACCCCAAGCGACGCCACGGGAGACGGCCGCGCCAACTGCGTTTAGACACAAAAAGCTGGTCCGCTCCCCGCTCACACGGTGCTATCTGCTACTTATACTACAAAATGTGTAGCGGCGCCTGCCCGGATGCTGCTATCCTCTCTATCCCTCCAGGCCCGCCTCCACGGCAGGACTGATGGCATTCGTAAGCCTCTGCAATCGCCGCGTGCCATTCCGCTTTTTAAAAGCTGCCGACAACGCCTTTCCCACCTAGACTCGAGACTTCGCCATGTTCCGCTATCCCGCTGCCAGACTCTCCCAGCTCGCCTCACCTCTGCTGAAGCGGGGTCTTCTTCGCGCCCAAACGAGCGTAGCCGAGCAGACCGTCAGGCCTGGGAGCCGCCAGAAACCCTTCTGGAGCTCGGGACGGGCCCTTCTCTTCGCCGCCTTGACGGGCACGTCCGCCTACTTATATGCCGTCAACGGCGAGCGAGCTCGACCCCAACTGCCGTGGCTTAACTCGTCTAGGCCCCGCTATGCATCCAAGTCGGCCATGGAGAAGGTGCGTGGCCAAACCTGCAGTCTATTTCGCACTACTGATGGCTGACCAGGCGATCCACGAGCTGCAAGATGCGCTTGGAGAAGATGCCATCAGCACCGACGACGAAGACCTCCTTTTGCACGGCTACTCGGAGTGGTCGTCAATCAACATTGAACAACTCCCAGTGGCCGTGGCATATCCCAAATCCACCGAAGAGGTCTCGAGAATCGCTCAAGTATGCCACAAGTACAGGGTGCCGATGAGTATGGGTTTGCGCGAATGACCAAGAAAAATCTCTCGCTGACGTTCTATCTAGTACCATATTCTGGGGGAACAAGTCTCGAGGCCAATTTCTCTGCTCCCTACGGTGGCATGAGCATCGACTTCTCCTTCATGGATCAAATAATATCCTTGCACGCGGACGAGTAAGCGAGAACCATGCGCATGGGCCTTGGATAGAGGTTGACATTTAGGGAGCATGGACGTCGTGGTTCAACCAAGTGTCCCCTGGATGGGGCTAAACGAGCAAATCAAAGACAGCGGTCTCTTCTTTCCAGTGGATCCCGGTCCATCTGTAAGTGTTTTCCAGATCACGCGGTAATCTCGGGAACCCATCCCGAATTCGTTGCTGACCACTGCGATAGGCTAGGATCGGTGGCATGGTTGGAACAAGCTGCAGGTGAGTACATAAAGTCTCGAATTTTGGGCATAAGAGCGAGCTGACCACAGCAAAGTGGCACAAATGCCGTGAGATATGGAACCATGAAAGACTGGGTCATCAATCTTACCGTCGTTCTTGCAGACGGAACCATTGTCAAAACACGGCGCCGTCCTCGGTATTGATCGATCCAAGCTACTGCGACCGATGTAAATTTCTAACGTTCAAGCAGCAAGTCATCCGCCGGATACAACCTCACGAACCTCTTCATTGGTTCCGAGGGCACTCTAGGTCTAGTCACGGAGATTACCCTCAAACTCGCAGTAATACCACAGGAGACCAGCGTAGCCGTCGTGACATTTCCGACTATTCGTGATGCGGCAGCCGCCTCATCAAAGGTGATGCGCGCTGGCATTCCTGTGGCTGCCATGGAGATCATGGACGAGGTCCAGATGGCTGTAATCAACAAGGCTGGATCCACAGCCAAGAAATGGAAAGAAGTTCCGACCATGTTTTTCAAGTGAGTGCTTATCGTATACGAGAAGATGTGCAGAGGCTAATATCAGGGATTAGATTTTCTGGAACCAAGGCGGGGGTGAGCAACCCTGGAGTGTGCATGTCCCAGAATGGAACTGACTGCATAACAGGTACAGGAAAACGTCAAGCAAGTCAAGTCCATCGCGAGAGCGCACAAGAGCGGCGATTTCGAGTTTGCGATGGATGCCGAAGAGCAAAAGACTCTCTGGTCCGCCAGGAAAGAGTCCCTTTGGAGCATGCTTGCCCTTCGCAAAGAGGGCGATGAGGTCTGGTCCACTGACGTTGCAGTCCCCTTGTCACGGTTGCCGGATATTATAGGTACGGATTATGCTCAGTCTCACTTTGCATGCACGCATTGACAATGGGGGCAGAAATTTCCAAGAAGGAGATGGATGACCTTGGTCTGTTTGCCAGTATTCTGGGTCATATCGGAGATGGCAACTTCCACGAGAGCATCATGTACAACAGCAAAGACCCGAAGGAGCGAGCGGCAGTCGAGAAGTGCATCAAAGACATGGTCGATCGTGCATTGGAGATGGAAGGAACTTGTACAGGAGAACATGGGGTTGGACTGGGCAAGAAGGACTCACTTCTCAAGGAACTCGGCCTCGACACCATCAACGTCATGAGGAGCATCAAAGGTACATTTCTGCGCTTCAATAAGAGCTAAATAGGTTTGCTAACAAACGTCACCAGGCGCACTGGATCCGCATTGGCTGATGAATCCCGGAAAAATCATGGACATGCCGGCCTAAAGGTTTTTTTTTTTTTTTTTTTTTTGGATGGATGCGTAGATTGATCGTTACTTGTTCGTGTTGGATTGTGTATCTCTGCTGTTCCCAAAATATTGCATCGAGCGTGGGCGGCTTTTGTCCTTTTCGACCTTAGACCAAATTTCATGGTGGCCGACCGTATACGTTTCTCTAGCGGCTTCCAAACACCTATCTGACTATCTGATGCCGACGCTCGGCAAGCGTGATTATATAAGACAGTAATGCTGTTCCGCGATCGGATCGTTGTTTCGGGCGCAAGCGTTCTTTTTTTCCTGAGGCCAGAACGGACCCCGCTACG
The DNA here is from genome assembly GCA_010093585.1 of Melanomma pulvis-pyrius CBS 109.77. Classification (NCBI taxonomy): domain Eukaryota; kingdom Fungi; phylum Ascomycota; class Dothideomycetes; order Pleosporales; family Melanommataceae; genus Melanomma; species Melanomma pulvis-pyrius. The sequence continues at coordinate 13,804 of MU002093.1, forward strand.
ACACGAGACCCCCCACATCCGTCATTCTGCATTTCCCATTCCATTTGACTCACAGATCGCATCCGACCATGTCTGAGACACCAAACATGGACGCTGAACACTTTACCTCTCACAATCGGAATTTCCCTAAGAAGAAGTGCGGTGCGTGGTGCCTTGCCATTGTTATGGATTCTTCTGACTCGACCTGTAGGCGTGCTCGGCGCGACGGGCTCTGTTGGCCAGCGCTTCATTCTGCTCCTCGCCCTCCACCCACACTTCGTCCTCCACGCCGTTGGGGCGTCCGAACGCTCAGCCGGCAAGAAGTACAAGGATGCGGTCAAATGGAAGCAGTCAATCCCCTTCACTGAGCGAATTGGCAACTTGGTAGTTAAAAAATGTGTTCCCGAAGAATTCAAGGATTGCGATCTGATCTTCTCTGGTTTGGATAGCGATGTGGCGGGAGATGTTGGTATGAGATGAGATGCAGCTCGCCAGATTGAATGTTGCTGCTGACATCGAAACAGAGATGGCCTTCTTGAAGTACAATCTGGCAGTCTTCTCCAACGCAAAGAACTACCGCCAGGATCCGCTGGTCCCGCTCGTTGTGCCTACCGTCAACCTTGCGCATCTCGACGTGATCCCACACCAGAGAAAACACCACGGATTGGGGAAGGGCTTCCTGGTCTGCAACTCAAACTGCGCAGTGATCGGCCTCGTCATCCCTTTTGCAGCCCTCCAATCTAAATTTGGCCCCGTGGCTCAAGTCTCCGTAGTCACTATGCAAGCCGTCTCAGGAGCCGGGTATCCAGGCGTCAGTAGCATGGATATCATAGACAATGTCGTTCCCTATATCTCTGGCGAAGAAGACAAGCTCCAGCCGGAGGCCCAGAAGATCCTCGGAAGCGTCAATGGAGAAGTAACCGGCTTCGTGGACCAATCAATGAAGATCTCCGCAGCTTGTAATCGCGTGCCTGTTCTGGACGGCCATACTGCTTGCGTATCGCTGCGGTTCCAGAAACGCCCCGCACCGAGTGCAGAGGAGGTGAAGAGTGCACTGAGAGAGTACGTTTCCGAGGCTCAGAATATTGGATGCCCCTCAGCCCCAGACAAAGCTATCATCGTCATGGAGGAGCCCGATCGGCCACAGCCTCGTTTGGATCGTGAGACGGATCGAGGGTATGCCGTGAGTGTTGGGCGCGTCAGGGAAGATGAGTCGGGCATCTTTGATATCATGTTTGTTGCGCTCAGCCACAATAGTAGGTCTTACTCGAGTGACATTGGGCGTATGCTAACTTCTCCTAGCTGTAATTGGAGCGGCTGGATCTTCGATATTGAACGCCGAGGCGGCGGTACTGAAGGGGTTCGCGTGAAGAAGACTTCAAATTGGAAAATAAAAGTGCCTTACTAGTCATTGTTAGATACCAGAAACGAGAATGCTTCGGCCCAGTGTATCGTTGAGTGTACAATTTTGATGTAGGCGGAATCAATGCTTTGGTTGCAAATATAAGATTTAGTTTGCGAGACTATTACACCCGACTCTAGATCGTATAGAGACTATAAATCAAAAGAACAAATAACCTATCTTGAGTCACCTCGTGTGCCCTGTAACGAATGCAATCAAAAATCTAGCATGCTTAGTGGGCGAATCGAGTCTAGCGTTGCCAAGATATTACTCTTAGTCATCCCACCCACGTTAGCGAGAATCGAAAATATGCCTGCAAACACCAACTTTGAGAGTTCCACGACCAAGGACCACCTCTTCAACCGCCATCCTCCCTCAATACCGCAATCATGGGCCGTGGACCGTAAGTCTTCCTAAATGTTGCTCATCATGGCAGCGTCTCGAGCAATTCTATTATCGCAGCACCCCCATTTTGAGCCGCGACGCCATCGCTGGGAAATATCGCTAACATTCGTGAAGAAAGAAGCACCAGAAGCGCCTGAGTGCGCCCTCGCACTGGCTCCTCGACAAACTGTCCGGTTTGTGACATCTCTGCGCCCATGTGGCAGCGCAATACTGACGCCTTCTAGGTGCCTATGCTCCCAAAGCCTCACCCGGTCCCCACAAGCTCCGCGACTCGCTGCCTCTGGTCATCTTCCTCCGAAACCGCCTGAAGTATGCGCTCAACTCTCGCGAGGTCAAGGCCATCCTCATGCAGCGCCTCGTCAAGGTTGACGGCAAGGTCCGCACCGACTCCACCTACCCCGCCGGCTTCATGGACGTCATCACGCTCGAGAAGACTGGCGAGAATTTCCGCCTCGTCTACGATACCAAGGGCCGCTACACCGTCCACCGGATAACTGCCGACGAGGCAGCATACAAGCTGGGCAAAGTCAAGCGGGTTCAGCTTGGCAAGGGAGGAATTCCCTACTGTGTTACGCATGATGCGCGAACGTAAGTTTGCCGCCTCTATCAGCCGTTGGGCACAGTTTGGGCAATGTGCTTGAGGGAAACCTCTTGCATTTGGCATCAGACTAGCCTATGGCAAAGTCATGAAGAAATTTTTACTGAAGGGACGTATAGGGTCCGCTACCCCGATCCTGCCATCAAGGTCAACGACACTGTCAAGATCGACTTGGCGACAGGCAAGATCTCCGAGTTCATCCACTTCGACACTGGTGTCATCGCCATGATCACCGGCGGCCGCAACATGGTAAGCTGTGCGATGTGCGGATTTTTGGCCTTGGTACTGACCGCGACATAGGGTCGTGTCGGTGTCATCACTCACCGTGAGCGTCACGACGGAGGTTTCAACGTTGTCCACATCAAGGATGCCGTCGACAACGAGTTCTCCACCCGCGAGGCCAACGTCTTGTAAGTTTGGCTGCAGAAGCGTTTCCGCAGGGCCTTGGCTAACATAGCGACAGCGTCATCGGCCGTGAGAAGCCGTGGGTCAGTCTGCCCAAGGGCAAGGGCGTCAAGCTCACCATCGCCGACGAGCGTGATCGTCGTCGGGCCCAGGCTATTGCTGCTTAGGTGCGGATGAATTGAGCAAAAGGTGATGAGCATATGAGGTTCATGTGGGTGTAGCCTGCGCAGGACTCGGATTCTCTATGTTACACCAGGCGTTGGTCACTCGTGGGGAAGTTTAACGGGCCTGGGGCAATCTGCATATCAAACGAATATCAAAACCGAATCAACCAAATGACATGACATGACATGTGACATGGGAAGTGCGCGCTGGTGGCAAGTGATGGCCACGTCCAGGGTCCGGATGTGGTCACGGGGTGTGTGGCTACTGTTATAACACTCAGTGTGCGGCAGTGGATAAGAGGGGATTATTTCTGGGTGTTTTGCAATGCCCGAAACGCAGCGGGACTCGCACAAAGGATGACGGGATCGCGTTCCAATGCCAGGCGGGCTCAGGGGGAACACAGGATTGCGGCCAATGGGGGCGGCGGCGCGGGCCTGGATGGATCATGGACTAGGCTGAATGCGACACAGAGGCTCCTCACATTGCCGTGTTTGAGGCAGAGAGATTGGTAACCGGGGCGTCCACTTTGCCATGCGCGGCGGTGCGACGAGGGCTGCTCTGTGCGGCGTCTGGAGTTGAGCTGGGAGAGTCACGTCGAGGGGTGGGCTGTGGGCTGTGGACTGTGGCTTCGTACGCCATGACCGCGAGCAGACGCTGCAGGCTGGAGTCGCCATTACCGGTATTTGCAGCCAGGAAATCCAGATAGCAAGCTGTTCGTGCATTGTCTCCGCATACGAGGCGTGTTCTGGCTGGCCTCGCCTGCGCTGTGGCTTTGGCTCCCGCCGCCCCCATTGGCCTGCCGCCGCGCTCTCTCCTGCTCGCTCCCGCCGCCTCACCACCAACGACCTCAGACTCCCCGCCCGCAGCGACAGCCCACAGCCCACAGCCCAGCTGCCCGTCTCCCGCCCTCGCTCTCGACGACGACGCTGCGCACCCGGCCGCTGTCCCAATGCCACTGCAAGCATCGCCAGCCCTCCCGAATCCGTCTTTCGCTTCCCGCAGAGAGTCCCGTTTTCGACCTGTCGCACCAGCGTGCCCACGGCGCATCCCACGCCCACTCCCACGCTCTGCGCACCACAACACGCTCGACACCACGTCCGCACACACCTCACCGCCGCTCGAGTCTTGAACACCCGTCTCTGGCGAGCCGCATCTTCGCGCAGGACCGCCCCCCTATCCTTCGCCATCATGCTGCGGCCGGCCACGCCCTTGTCTATCCTATTCTTCATCGCCTTTGTGCTGCTGCTCCTGTCCACGCTCTCCACCCCCATCATTCGCGGCATCCCGCTCGCCACCTTCAGAGGCGTCAATCTCGGCGTCCTGGGATACTGCAATGGCAATGACTGCCATGGGCCCATGATCGGCTACAGCACCGGTACGTTTGGCGAGATAGGAGGCGGATCCCGCGCCGGGGAATCCGCTGCGCTGCGCTGCGAGCACGCATTGGAACTGACCATTGAGTTGTAGACGGCCAATTTGTCGGTGCCCCCGACGACGAGTTCTCGCTGCCCTCGGCGACCCGACACTCGCTGTCTTCGATCCTCATCGTGCACCCCGTCGCCGCCTTTCTGACGCTGATATGCTTTGCCCTCGCCGTTGCCGCGCACTTCCACTCACCCGCCCACTCGCCCCGCTACCTGCTCGCCCTGCTGATCCTCACATTCCCGACGCTTCTGGTCTCGCTGCTGGCCTTCCTCGTGGACATCTTGCTGTTCGTTCCACACATGGCATGGGGAGGATGGATTGTATTGGCGGCGACCATTATCATTACCGCGAGCGGGATAGTCACTTGCGCAATGCGACGGACTCTGGTCAGTCGTAAGGCGAGAAAGAGGCGGATCGCAGAGAACGCGGAGATGAATGGGGAGACCTACTACGCAAATCGCAACGTAGGCGCACCTGTGGATAACCTACCAAAAGCCGAATCTCCACCCCCATTATCTAGCGAAACCATGGGATCGTCGATGGAATCGGGAAGAGACAAGCCTGGATTTGCGACCTTCGAAATGCAGAAACAGCAAACGCATGATGACATGACACCGCTAAACCCCCGGAATCCTTCGCTCAAAACAAACAGTAGCAATGGAAGAGATGGTTCAGACAGGTCCCAGAATCCGTCGCGCGGCCCTTCAAATCGTGGACGGCAACCAGTGGATCAATATGGCAACCCAATTCCGCTGCCCGCTGATACCTACATGATGCAGAACCAACCGCGAATGGGCCCACCGCCGCCAAACAGGGGTGGCCCTCAGATGTATGGACGTGGAAGAGGAGGATTTCCGCCTAGAGGAGGCTATGGCCCACCAAGGGGAGGTTATGGTCCGCGAGGGGGCATGCGAGGGGGACCACCGCCACCAGGCTGGAATGGGAATGGAAATGGACGAGGCATGCGCGGCCCTGGACCTGGACCTATGCCCGGACCCGGCCCTATGGGTCGTGGAGCACCTCCACCTGGATACAACAATGATTTCTACGCCCAAGGCCCACCTCTCCGCAATGAGCCGTCCCCTTATGGAGGTCGTAATGGATCGCCGCCTCTCGCTATGCAGCCCCCCATGCCAATCGGCCAGGCTATCGAAATGGATGCCAGGACTGGCACTCCCCCAATCAACCCAGGCCAGAACTATGGTCTCAGGGAAAGCGATGGCGACGTGCAAGGCATGTTGGCCCTTCAGCAAGGTGGTTTTGCATCTCAGCCTCCAGCGCGTAAGCCGAGTGGGCCTTTGAGCCCGACAAGCAATTACTCGCAAGAGTACGTTACAACCACACCCCTTCCATATACATCTAACCGTTTATAGTGAACCACAACAATACGTCCCAGCACGAGCCGGAGCCGGCTGGAATCCATCTGAACAAACGCTTCAAACTAATAGTAGTAACAACCGTGGCCTCTCCCCCATTCAGGACTCCCCAGTAGAACTACCCGCACAACTATCCACAATCGGCATGCCTCGCAACGAGAGAAGCTCAGAGTACTACGAAGATGTGGACCCCCGTTTTGCTGAGCCCATTAACTATAGTCCTCAGCCAGGCCCGATGCCTGCATCTCTACTGCCTGGCGGCTTCTCATCAAACCCAAATCTCCTGAACATCTCCAATCCTTCTCTCAACACAAGTGACCCTAATTTAAGGCGCAACTCATCGTACGAGGACATACCCGATGGCTCCCGTTCTCCTGCTGCCTCGGAAGCCTCACATTTCACTTCAGTCTCTCAGCGTGGCGTCAACCCCGCTTGGAGGCCGCCACCTCCAGGAACCGGCCCTCCCATGCCAGGGCAATTCCCGCCATATGGTGCACGACGCCCAATGAGACAAGAAGATGTGATTCTCGAAGCCAACGCCGCTAACCCTGACTTCTCTCTCCCAGGAGCAGATTTTGGACGCGGACGAGGAAGAGGACGCGGAGGTCGTGGAGGAGGAGGAGGAGGTCGTGGAGGAGTTGTCGCACCTGCCATGCTGGCGGGACCGGGAATGGGAAATCAGGGCAGGTACCCAACTGCCAACGGTATCTAAGCTAAGCAAGGATCTTTCGAATTTACACCACAAATCTGGGCCAGGTGCGGGAACAAATTTCCTTCATCTTAAGCTGCGATCTGGTCATCGCTCGTGGCATCTTTTCTCTTCGCACTCTTATCCTGTTCTCGGCTGGTTCGATCATTATCTGCCTACCGGCCATACTTGGATACATCTAACCTCTCCTGGATTCGATCTTCGATCCCGGTATTCCTGGATGTACTTCGTCTCGATAGGTCTTGGATACCTTACGACATTGCGATATTGCATTCGACCTTTTGTATAAAAATTACCCTTCACGAACACACAAGTCTCGTCGTTTTTCGGTCCGAGATTCAGCTGTCTTATTTTAGATCCGGTTCCTCTTTTCCTGTTGCGTTCTGAATCTCGGTCTCGACCTGGATCTGTCTGGACGAGAAGGACGAAGTGAAGCAAAAGACGTGTCACTGACTTGTATCTGGCATTCTACGTACTTAATTTCTAGTCAGCAGACTGCTGCTCACTCATATGAGCTCGGCTGCGATGGAGACCGCGCTTTCCCATTCCAGCTATGGGACGCGCTCTGTCTCCCCCGCTCCCCGATTTGGAGCTTCTGGGTTCAATTACACCCACTTTCCATACACTTTCCTTCTGCCTTCCTTTCTCTCTGGGACCAACGGTTAGGCAGTGTAACTATTATAAACTTGCGAATTTCCTTTTTCTTTGCGCGCAGGCGGCGAGAGTATCATTCGATTAGGGGGCACAATCATGGATCCCTCTCAACGCTTAGGGCACCGTGAGTTGGGCTCGACGACGATAGGGAGCCAAGTTTGAAAGAGAGGGGTGCTGCGCTCAGCTGGTTCGGGGATGGGGATGGGAATGGGTATATATCACGGGTAGGGAGAGTGGAAATGGGAAGGTGGACGGATTGTAGATGATAGGGCAAACAAGCAGAATAACATGAGCTGTTGAATCAAAGGCTTCGTGAATTTACATGTGTGATGTGGCGTCGTCGAGCGGCGGACGGTAGGATAAGGCTAGCCCTACACAATTGTAATTTTAGTGGGGTTGGCTAAAATAGCTCCTTTGTACTTGGTAATGGTCAAGCTCCGCTCGGACCGTGTGCTCGGACGCGCTGCCAAGACATATTCTGAGGTCACGGTCAACCGCGCCGTTAGTGACACGGTCAGCAATTCACCCCCATATACATCACCGACACGACAAAGACACCACTCGCTCGTTCACTGTCCCACGCACAGCTCCGCCAGCTTGCACCAGACTACTCCACCGAAACCAGATCCTGTCTCACCCTTCCTACACGCGGCACCCCACCCGCCAATGGGCTCGTAGGCCGTGGCTCAGGTTTCCCGAACAAGTACGCATCGATCCCAGCGATGGGGCTGCTGGTCTTGATAGCTGCTTATTTGCTTGGGGGCCTAACGTTCATACCGCTTGTGCTATGGGTGGGAATTGTGGTCGGGACGCGGAAGATCGAGGAGGGTAGCGATGCTGTGCATGGGATTGGAGCGGATGAGGGGGGCAAGAAGGTGGAGGGCAGTACCAGACATGGAACAAAGAATAATCTGGATGCGGATTGGGGCGTTGACGGACTGGAGGATATACAGGTGGGGGTCTTAGATGGGCTGAAACGACGTACTCACGTCCCCGACGTGGCTGCCGGATACTTCGCCGTGTGTCGAGAATATGTGCCCGGTGGCATAAACGGAAAACCCCCGGAACGCACTACACCTGCTGGCTCCGTAATCGCGGCAGAGAGTCCGAGCGTATACCAGTCCATGTACAGAAGCATCTTTGACAGGAACAAGTCTTTCACGCCAACCTTGGATGGCGCGAATGGGAAGAGTAAACGAGCTCGGAATATATTCTATGTTGTATTGAGGTACGTCGAGGAATCTGATTTGACTTGTAATTTCAACGCCAAAGCTCTACTTGCCGGAGGCTGATACTCGTGAAGGCTTGGGCATCTCATGCTCTACGATGATTCCGAGCAACTGGAAGTTCGACATGTCATTTCCCTCACCCATTACGACATTTGCGTGTATGCGGGAGGAGAACCGATTCCAGAAGGAGAGCTTTGGATCAAGCGGAATTGCATCCGATTGACTCAACGGCCTCAGACGAACAATATTCCCTCTGATTCGAAACCATTCTACATGTTCTCGGAGAACTGCTCAGAGAAGGAAGACTTTTATCACGCTATGTTGCAAAGTCTGGAGCGTCGCGCAGATGAGCAGGAAAGCCCGCCCATTCCTCTGAAATTCGACACATCCGATCTCGTCAAGCTGGTACAGCAACTTCATGCATCCGAAGAAAACCTGCATACTCGCTGGATCAATGCGCTTATTGGAAGACTGTTCCTTGCCATGTATAAGACATCCGAAGTCGAAAGGTTTCTATGGACAAAAATCACGAAGAAGATCGCTCGTGTGCCCAAGCCAGCCTTGATTACCAGTATCAAACTACAAAAGGTTGACATGGGAAACCTTCCGCCATTCATTACAAATCCTAAACTAAAAGAGCTGACCGTGGACGGCGATCTCACTGTCGAGGCCGATGTCAGCTACAAGGGCAATCTTTCCCTCGAGATTGCTGCCATTGCCCGTATCGAGCTTGGGACCCGATTCAAAGCTCGCGAGGTCACACTTGTCCTTGCCAGTATTTTGAAGTCACTCGAAGGGCACATTCTCGTGAGAATAAAACCCCCACCGAGCAATCGAATCTGGATCACTTTTGAATCCGCACCGAGGATGGAACTATCACTCGAACCTATTGTGAGTTCACGACAAATCACTTACGGGGTGATCCTTCGGGCAATAGAGAGTAGGATTCGGGAAGTCGTGAGCGAGACTCTGGTGCTTCCGAACTGGGACGACATTCCATTCAGTGATACGATGATGAATCAATTTAGAGGTGGCATATGGACCGATACTGTAAAGGATAGGGCGGCTGGATATCCCCATCAGGAGAACTCGGAGAACTATACACCTTTTGTTGATATTGAGTCTGAAGAAATAGAATCACAAGCATCGAGTGTGGCATCAAGCGAGGCGATGAAGAGCGTGTCCGGCTCAACCACAAGCTCCCGACGACATCCAGCATCCCCATCGAACCTTCCTGATACCGAGTCTACAGGTATTTCGTCTTCGATCGATATAAGACCACCATCGAAGCCAAAGGCCATGCGATCTGGGTCATTCGCTAGTGCTGCAAGCCCGATAGTCAACATGAACCCGGCAAATGCCTCAGTGTCAGTGAGTGAAGAACGAAAGCGCCAACACGATGCCACGTCCGCCATGAAAACTACAATATCCAAATCCCAGCAAAGCTCACCAGCTGAATCGCCAGTTGGCTCGCCCTCTAATCATGACGCCCGGCGCAGCACTTCTCCAGCATCTTTCCAAAGAGCGAATCGTGTTCAAGGAAATGACTTCGATCCGCCGCTTGTTGCAGGGTCTGCTTCGCTTTCCAGCCTCTCCCCCAAAACTCCAGGTACCCCTAATTCAACTACCGGTAATCCGCCTCTGAAGTCAAGGCATGGAACTTCCATGTCCTTGCCTCGAAATACATTTGGGTCGTCCTCCGAAAAACGGCAATCGTTCAATCAATCGTTGAACTCTGCGACAGCGGTAGCGAAGAAATGGCTCGCATCTAGGCAAAACCCAGATCTTCCTCCATCGCCCATGTCCGGAGGGCTCTTCTCACGCGCACAAACATCGAGTAACGTCTCCAAAACGACTGACGACGAGATACAAGATTTCTTGAATGGGACCAACTCCCAGCCTTCCTCCTCACAGGTGAGCGTTGAAATCACTCCACCACTTGGCTCTCCTGCGCACCCCATAGGCAGAGGTCAACCTCTCCCACCACCCGGCACACCCCTCCCTCATCCACCAAAGTCTGAGAAGCGGACCACGTGGAGCGTACCTGCTGCCGCGACCTTTGCGAATCTTACTCGAAGAAAGCCAGTATCTACGAGACAAGCACAGCCGCAGCCACATTCACAATTGCAATCAACATCGCAATCACAGTCGCAAGCAATAATCGACTCAGAGTCGCTCTTCGAGCCCTCGTCCTCCCCATCCTCGATCCAGCAGGCACAGCATGAAGCAACACCTCCTGGAGAAAGCGTTCTCCATTCGCGACGCAAGCCCTCATCCACCCAACCCATTCTACCACCCTTACCCAAGCGTCGACAACGACTTTCTGTCACGGATACCGCGGATAGAAATGGCCGAGGGCAGGAGAGCTTGTTTGTTGTCGAAGCTCCGGCCCAGGAAAATAGTGCACCGACAAGTCCTGCGGATTTCATGGAGAGGGAGCGTGAAGGTAGTCTGAACAGCGTGCAGAATGAGGGAGGCAAGGGCTCGGAACGTGAGGGCAGCGTGAATAGCGTCCGGAAAGAGGACGTTGGCGAGGAGGAGGGGGGTGTGTTTCAGGGCATGGAAATGGATGATGGGCTCGCGTAGTCGTGTAGAATGTATGATTATAATGGCGCATGATTCAAAAAGGCAACAAAGCATACTATCTCAGGACCTGGTGGTATTCATCGTATCCAAAAATCCAAGACGCACAGTCACTCGCTAGAGTTCAGGGGGGACTGCGCTATAATGGTCATGAACCCTTACGATCTCCCTCGCACCGCCAAAGATACCCCTCAAAGGGTACCCCACAGATGCCCCTTGCCAGCCCCGAAAAGTCCATCTGCGGATTAAAATCATAGGAGAAAGAAGAAACACGGTTGATTGGTCAACCCGCAGGCGCGCTATCTATGCGTCTCAGTCTCCCGAAGACCATACGAACCGTACCATTTATGAGAAGCTATGTAAGACGCTACTTCCAACTGTAAGACGCTTCTTCCAACGCGACGAAGATGGAGTCCAAAGCACCTGTATCAAAGCTCTTCCATCGCCTCGTGGACCTGCCGCGCACCTAAAGCTTGCCGCTGATTGCGAGTCCTACGGAGAGAGAGAGAGAGAGAGAGAGATTGGGAAATTAGTAGAGCTATGGTAACAGGAATCACGAGTCTGAGGAGTGAGAGGGTAGGATGTGCTACCCCTTGACTCTAATTACTACACGATGGAGTACCTATCCCCTATTCGATGCAAACTCTGCGCAACGCTGTCCTTGAAGCAACAGACCCCCCATTCTACAATCCTGATCAGAGCATGTACAAACTCATCAGCTTCCCTCAGAGTTGTCGTCTGCCATGAGCGAAGGAACGTCATATGGTAAGCTCCGCTGTCATCGCAAAAGTGGACCCAGAGCTCGTGTTGGGGCCCCTCGGTCGTGACCGAGAAGCAAATGTGGGGAGACCCAGCGTCGTTTTCGGTTTCCTTGACGTTGGCGTCGGCCTCAGCATCGGCGATGTCGATGGTGGGACTGGGGCCGCTTCCCTCCGTTTCGATGGTGTAAAGGATATTCAACATGCATGCTCCATCCACGGCGGCTTGGTTTTGAGCAGCACTGAGGTTGCCGTTCACCAAGTTGTCCTTGACCTCGGCGACGAGGAAGGGGAAGTGTAGGCCAATCTGAGCCTGGTGCGGGTCGGTCATGGCAGGCGATGTGACTGCGTGTTGGAGATGCACGAGGAGATCTTGGTGCTGGACTCCAAAGGCGCCATTGGCTAGGCCTATAGTGACATCAGGCTTTGGGGTGAAGAGGCCATTAGGATCATCCAAGGAAGTGTCACTGGCGGTGGAGGTCATGCCTAACAAGGTTGTGGCAGCACTGCTGAGTGGCAGCGTGTCTGGGAGCACTTGCGGAAAGTCGGACCTGGGACGAGATGGCTTGAGGCTGCTGTTCCATGGCTTTTCAGCGCCGCTGTGCTTGAGCGACGCCGCCCAGCACTCAACCCTGGCGATTGGCCGTATGACGTTCAGTAGCAGCTCTGTCCTCCAATCAGACTCGCCAGCCTGATCTTCAGCAAAACCCCGACAGCTCTTGCAGTAATTTTGAGCCAGGTCCCTCAGCTCATCCGGCAACGTGCCACCTACCCGTTCATCCCACGACGGTATACCCAGTATGCAACGAACTTGGGCGTCAATGTGTGCGGGCGGATCGGGGTGGTGATTGACAAAGACGCGTGCGTACGCCATGTTGGTGCTTCGGTATTGGGCGTCCATGCTCTTCTGGACCGGAGCGAGGGTTCGTCGCCATTGGTGTGCGTGTGCATGTCGTCGTTCAGTTGTGCAGGCTGGAGGCGTTGGTGGAGAGTTTATATTAGCGTCGTCGAATGCACTGTCTTCGCATGCGTCGATCCAGTTTTGAATAAACTTCGCACGCTTAGCAGACGGGGAAGGCAACGTGAGAGTATGCATGGGCTCTTGGGTGGGGCCGAGCGAGGTTGAAGGAGCGGAGACGCGGTCAGCGGACTGTGATTCACGGCGCTTGAAGGGAGGAAGGCTGTCGATATTTTCAATGGCACATTTGATGGCTCCACGTTCTGGGGATCATGGGCGGAGGGGGTGATGATGGCATGTTGGGAGCATTCAAGCCTTAGCGCTATCGCGTAGGCATCCAATGTAGAAAGGAAGACCCACCAATTCCCGTTCTGGCAACTGCCGTATTTGACTTGCTACATACCTCAATTTCCATGACAGATACCTTAGGATTTCTCCTTTAGATCAGTATTGAAACACAGCCACCCTAGCGAGCCTCAAGCAATGAGTGGCTCTTGATAACACGGAACCCAATCGTACCCCACTGCATATCCCATCCTCTCCTGATTCGCAAAGGCATTGGCAGATAGCCATCACACGTCGAACGTATGCCTTTTTCTGGTGAAGAATCCGATCCATGAGCATGTTCTAGTCGAATGAGGCCGCATGAGTTTGGCTGCAGGATATCGTGGTTCAGATGGAATAGGAATCGTACATATACTCAGGGACTTGTATGCTGTTACCCACCTACAGGTCTATTGCGGAAGCCAATATCAGAGCAGGAAGGGATATCTTAGCAGACCGTCCACAGGGTGCTTCCGAGCAACTACACTTGCGTAGAAATGGAGAAGCTTCGAGGTTGAAGAAGACACCGGATCTATAGAGAATTACTAAGAGGGAGCAAAAGAGTAGATAGGCAGGTGAGTAGTCCAGAGATTTTAACCAAGTAGAGGCAAAGGAGGTAGTTTTGTGCGGCTATAGAGCTGTGCGTGATGATTTGGGGCGACTTGAGCCTCGTTTGAAAGAATTCGATCCACAGCACACTGGTGGACTCGCTGCGAGCTACGGCATAATCTAGCGTAAGAGAGCCATGCTATCAGTGAACCAGGATCATAAGGCTCTCTGCCCTACAGTGGGCCTTCTCACTTCCACGTGACTGCGAACGAGCTGTGGGGTGCCGCACAGACTCTCCCACTCTGACTCGAAAAAAAATTAACTTACAAAGAGAACCCCTAACCTCACCTTGTGTATGTATATTATTTAAAAGTACAAACTATTATCAATTCAACCTAATCGTAAAAGTGGTCCAGTTAACCTCAGGCTACCCACACTAGTCAACATAGGTCCGCCGGTTAAGCCACTCCCTGCGAGTAACTCCAATGACAGCCACTACACTGGGGTTCGAATCTGAGAGTCAGAACCATGTGTAGAGTTCTGGTGGGAGATGTAGCAAGCCTCTTCTTCAAGAGGTCTTGTGGACTCTTTTTTTTGCTTGTGTGCCTTTTATTTGCCCTTTTTTTCCCCTTTCATTTCGTGTTGTTTTCTTTGGTGTATACTCGCGGTCGCTTCAGATCTAAGCTCACGGTAGCATCCTCTCCCTCTAAGCGAGCGGGCGGAGGATCCGGTGAAGAAATAGAATAAGAGAACCTACGGTGGTAATTAATACCAATTTGAATTCTATCGGGGGGTGCAGACTTTGATGTATGGGCAAATAACTATTTTCACATTGAAGCCGTTTCTTGAGAGCACCCCTCTCACTCCAAGCGGATTTGCAATTCCTCACTCTAAGCGAGCGGACGGAGGAGCCGAAAAAGGAAAAGAAAAAGAGAACGCACGGTGGTAATTAATGCTGATTTGAATTCTAACAAGGGTAGAGACTTTAGTGTGTGGACAAATACAAGATTTTAACCATGAAGCCGTTCTTGATATTTGCTGATGTTCTCGTATGCAGAGGAAAACTAGTAAGAAAACGTTAGTGGGAATCTCGAAGGCTGAGCCACAGCTAGCCGACCACTCAGGCTTGTACGAAGCCTCCAACTGCAAGCCACGTCGGGATAGACAAAGACTGGACCCCGGTCAGTTTTTCGATGGTGTACAGTACAAAGAAAGGACATGAATAGGCTAGAAGTGGGTACCTCCGCACCGACAGAGTTTGTCGAGCCATGCATGCGGGAGAGGGGGATGGGAAGACAGTAATTATTTAACCAATCCTCTGCGCCGCTCTTTGATCGTCAGTCTTTAGAGCCTACCACTGTGGTATTTCCTTGCCATTGTTGGCGCTACAAAGTTGATCAGGGGGGGAGGGGGGAAGGGAAACTGTACAGTTCCCCTCCTTCCCGCACCGCTAGCGTCAACAATCGTGAAAGGGGGTTTTCTCTTGTAAAAGACCATAGTTTATTCCTTAGCGTGCACAATACCCCAAACCCAACCCCCCAATCCAATATCCTCTTTATAAAAGAAGACTCCTACCAACCTAACACCCTCTAACAGATACAGTCCGGAGCATTGCAATACATACAGGCCATAACATTCCAGAAAACTCTAGTCCGAAATTCTGCGGTGACGCTCTCAATTACAGCTAATAGTAAACAAGCCTCTGACATGCCTTCTCAACACACTCGTTCTACAATGACTACCTCCCTACCTCTCTCCCCATTACTTAGCATTCAAAAAACGGCGCGCGTCTCGTCCTGGCTCGCCCAGCTCATACCCAGCTCCGATTTGAACCCGTCGCGAAAGCGGAAGCGCGCTGGCTTGGAGCCACTCCCCACTCTAAGCACGCTCAAGCCTACGTCCACAATATAGTCAGAGCTCGAGCAAGCGTCCCCGAACCGATGAAGAAGTATTCCCTTGGCATAGCATCTCGGCACATAGAGAGAGCAGCACATCCAATCTGCCCACCAGTCAAGCAAGCAAAGCCCAACAGGACATGAGAACGGACCTGCGGTTCGCCTGCCCCCCGATACTAATACAGTCCGCAAATGGATTGCAGGATTCTATACCGCAGAGGGTTTGGGATATCATGAAAAGCGATGGATGCCCGCATCGTTGAAAGAGTATATTATAGGTGACTCGGAGCTCGGTCATCAAATAATCAGCGAAGATGAATGGGACCATGGCGATGCCCATCCAGTAATCGATCAGAACACACTGGAGGGCGTGAAGGACATCTTCTTGTGAGCAAAGCACTGCGATGAATACATGCGGGACGAAAACGCGTGGTCCACTGAGGTTGTTCGGCCACTGCTTGCACTCGCACTTCGCCTTTCTAAAACGAAGAACCTCATGGTGCAAAGCGTGTACGTCATTTCCATCTACTCTTCCCTATCTCAACCTCAAGAACAGAATGAACAGTCTCGCTAGCCAATCCCAAACTATCAATCCTGCGTACCTATCTACTCCCCCCTCCGATTCCAAAATGTACAAAGCCTCTCCGAAATCAAGTCTCGTTCGCAAAGTCGAGTTCACGTTCTCCTACTCTGACAAAACCCCTACCTTCCGCACCCTCTACGCCGGCCTCCACGTACACAGGTGCCTTGAACTCTCCCACATGACTGACATATACACACAGCAGACTCCTGTTTTCAGTGTTTTCGAAGTCAAGCAAACAGGCGGAAGCAAAGAAGAGGCCCAATGCCAAGTTGACAGCAAGTCTACGGAAAAAGGCTGAATTGGCGCGAGCAATAGGTTTGCTGGACACAACAAATCTCGTGGAGCCGGCGTTGGTGATTGTAGGGCCTCAGTGGTACTTTTACCTTGGCTACCTACTCCCGAACAGGAATGGAGGAACGCATATCCTTCAAGCAGGATCCTGCACAACAGATTCGATATCAGACATGTTCAAACTGCTGCGCTTTCTAACTGGCTTAGTTGAGTACGGGCTGGGGGGAACAGAAGGGAAAGAAGGGGATGGGTTTTGGAAGGCGTTTTTAGGCCCGGTGTTGGAGACCCTTGCAGGGCTGCGATGTAAGAGATGGCGAGCAGGAGATGTTATAGACAGAGCTGGACGTTTACTCTCGTTGGAGGAGGGCATAGGAGGGCGCGAGAGGAGTGCGTAAATCATATTTCAGAACAAAGAAAGAGGGTCTCACAGGATAGATGAACTGCTTTCGAGAGGAGGCATGAGATTAATTAGCTGTGAACTTCATTGTGTAGAATGCTTATGGTAATAATTTGCTTCCTCCCTTCTAAGAAGTCCGCCCTTTCACATGCATTACCATATGTATTACCTTGTACCTCGCCGCCCTCCAGCTGCTCGTGGAGAATATTTCATGCTCCTCATACGGCCCTTAGAACGACTCACGGCGCGGGACCAAGTAACTTTTGAAGTTCAGCCCGCTTGGAAGCTTCCAGGGACCTCTCACCGACCACACATATGCTCGTAAGTTAGTCTCTGCCTTGAGGCCTTCAGCAACCGATTATCTATAGAAGGGTTGGGATGCGATCTAGCGAAAACAGGTGTTGCTATTTTGGCTCTGCAACACCGCCCATGAAAAGAATAGCTATTAATTTTCGCAAAGAACATACAGGCTCCACGAGAATTAAGATGCGTTTACGACTAATTCTTCGGTAAATGTATTAACTCGATGAACGTGACTTTAGGAGATCCGTGCACACCGCGAGAAGAGTCAGGGTCCGTTGAAATGACTGAGAGAACAGGCTATTGATAAGACAGTTGGCGGTCTAAGGAATCCTCTCCAGCGTATTTGTCCTCCCATCCTAGAAGGAGACGCGGGAAGAATAATAGATTCTTTCAAGCTAAATGTGAGAGTACGGGGGAAAGTTAAGTCATAATCATTAACAATCCTTCCGCGCATTTGTGTTCAGTGAATCGTGAGAGCCTTGCAACGGACTAATCCCCTGATCTATCCGGAGATATAGATACGTGTTCTATAGATACTTCGAAGACTAAGCCCTGATCAATAGCAGATTTCTGACGCTCCATAATAATGCTTATATCATCTATAGTTAAAGCGATTGGACACAAGGATCATGAGGTCTCAAACTTCGAGTTTCTTGATATCGCTCCAAAAAGGAGATGACATGTATATCCCTCGAGACTGGCTGGGTCTCGAAGGCACTAAATAAGCATTGTAGAGTTTTCTAGGGTGTGTTGCGAGGAGAGGAGGACGACTTCTGTTGAGTCCGCTTGAGATGCATAGTGTAGTTGCACGCGCTGTCAAACCTCTCGCATCCTAGTTTAGTCTCGTCGCACTTCATCCTCTTCTTTCGGGGGCTATACTATACCAAAACCAATCCGTTAGAACGACTGCTAGAAGCGACGAATGCGGAACATATCGTATAGTTAAGCGCGATAACATACCGTTGCGACTTCTCGTGGTCTTAGGCTTGGTGTCCATCGTGGTTTCATCCATCTCCAGAGTTCGTAGCAAAGAGCCTAGAGCGAGGTGGGGGAAGAGGTGTTTTATGTGGTCTGGGGGTTATCCAGTCACGTGCTTATGATTAGGCGTGCTAAAGCCTACGCATCAAAGTTAGCTCCATCACGTTCTTGCGTAAACAAACAAGGTGCAAGCCAAACGCCCAAGGTGTAGCCCTGTCTCTCTCTCAACCTCTCTATCTCTACGCAGTTCGCCATCTCTTGCTGAATTGCTATGAAGCGCGCACTCGAGAGCTGTGCGCCAGGCTCAAAGCGACAGAAGACGAGCGCCGACGCAGGCGATGCAGGTGACGCAGCCCGTCGCACGAGTTCTCCGCGCCGACCCCGCGATGCCCTATCGACGCCTCCCTCCTCCTTCTCGGCCTCACCAGTACATCTCACGCACGAAACCCTCTCTACCGTCCCCCCTCGAGCCCAGAGCTGCGTGCAATCTATCACCGAGTGGGCGGCAGTGTGCGAACCCACCGAGCCCGCCGGTGACCCTGTCCCCCTCGACAACGCTATCCCCACCCCTACTGGCGACATGCCCCCGAGCAATGCAGCGATGGCGCGGCGGCAGAATAAGGAGGGAACGCGGGCACGCTCGCGCAGCCCAGACAAAGGCGGTTTGTCGTACCGCAATACCATCATGAAAGAGGCGCGGGTTGTGGTCGAAGCGGGCGAAGCACCTCCCCACATAAGCGCGCGCGTGCAGCGAATCCTTGCTATGGAGCTAGACGACGACCGCAAGGACAGGGTCGAGGGCATTGCGCGCAGCTACACAGCGAGATGCACTCAGCTGCTGCGGGAGAATCAGTCGGGGGAGGCGCTGTGGCGGGCGGCCCTTTCGGAGCATCTCGTGGAGCCGCTGAGCAAGCTGTGGCCTGGGTCACTCACGTCCAACGCCGGCGAGAAGCGTATGTTTGTTCCTCATTCGGTGTGAAGGATGCTAACTAGTGTGCAGCATGGCGCAAAGACCTCGTCCCGTCCAGCCCCGACCCCAACGAATTCCTTTGGCCTGACACTGCACCTAACCCGAATCCTCTCTTCCCTAGCGGCCCTGTATTCAGCTCTGATTCTGTGTCCACTACCTCGACGTCGCTCTTGTTTGGCATGACAATCCCGAAGCCAGATATGACCCTAGGTCTAGCCGATTCGGGCTTCAGCACGAGTTACTCGTGGCTGCTGCGGCAGATGGAAATGAAGGGCATTACCAGCGACCCACATCAGCTGCCCATGTCGCTGCGGCTACCATTTCTGGTTATGGAGGCCAAGGGCATCACTTCTGGCCTCTTCGGAGCACAGAATCAGGCTGCGGGCGCTGGAGCATCCGCACTCACTTTACTTGACCGCTTCCACACCTCCGTTTCTGCGTACTTTGCCCCCCGGGAATCAGCCACATCGCCTGGTTCCGGAATTCACGTCCAAGATGCCGAGGCTGACACCGACAACCCGTTGTCCACATTGGTGTTTTCGCTTACCACCGAAGGACCCGTCCACGAGCTCTGGGTTCATTATCGCCGGGGCGACGAGTTCCACATGGCATGCGTTGATATTTGGCGACCAGCTTTGTCGTCGCACGCGTCGAGTATGCTGGGTGTGTTGGCGAGGGTTGTAGCCTGGGGGGCAACGACATTTCAGAAGCGGGTTGAGGTGTTGCTGGGGCAGATGGTGGAGCAGATGGGGAAACATGGAGTTTTGGCTGAATTTACGTAGTTGCTTCTCTTGTCTTCGTTCACCTGTGTCTTCTGTGTCGCAACTTCAACAAATCTTAGACTCCTTGAACAGCGTCGCAGATGCAGGCAAGTCCTCATACGCACACGTGAACCCGCAAATTGAGTTGATCAAATACAGGTCTAGACGCATTCACTGCGGATCAGCAGATCCTTCTATAGATTATCAAACTCGACATCGTGAATATTCGACGAGGATCGTTGCGACACTATTCCTGCAAGCTGTTGTTCTCGGAGCTGGAGCGGAGCAGACTACATGACGCTTTGGCAAGGAAGCAAATAGAAAAGTGGATTGTATTGAGCCACTTTGTTCCCTGTCCTGGATAATATTTTCAGACGCTTGAGCTCGTGCTCCTTACCACATCACAATTGCTCCACTCAACGTCACGTACAAGAGGAGGGTGACTGGGATGCCAATCTCCTCAAAACAAAACGATGGCTCGAGAGAAGAGTGAAAGAAAGTTTGCTCAACACAAGAGGAAATGGAAGAAACAAGATAAGTAGTTTTAGTTCTCTTCCCCGTCCTCGTCTTTGCCTTCGTAATGCCAATCTTCGTACCAATCCGCTAGCTCTACAAATCGCTCTGAGAAATGTTGTTATGTCTCTCCGTCCCAGTACGAAAAAGAAAAAAAAGATATACGACTTCAGGAACGTTTTACTAAGGCACGAGAAGCCAGTAGGTTCAAAGAGAGTTGTCACATGTGTCAAGAGAGTGAGTTCTACGAAGAAATATGTCGTTCCGGCCAAGAAAGGGATAAGCGGAAGGGAAAGGCTGATCGAATAACCCAACAGCGGTGCACAGCTCCGGGGCTTCCCAGACAGCGGCTTGAACGCGTCCTTTCTTGGGAGGGCTACTTGTTCATCTCCGCGGTGGAGTTAAAGCGAAACTCGACTTTGTACCGATGCAAATGTTAGTGCAGGAGCCATAGCAGTTTGGCCTTGTGTATTGGTTCAGGGTGACGGCCATACTCGTAGTGACGTAGAGGAGGGAGAAAAGGAGCCTGGAGGGCTGCATATCGTCGGTGGGAAGTCCGAGAATCTCGAGTATTGGAATGTGTTGGGAGTTGTCGGGTAGGGGTCAGAAGCTCAGCAGCAAAGAATAGAGGAATGGTAAGTTCGGGGACTTGAAGTCGGCGGATCTAGAGTTAGAATTCTGTGACGTTCAACGAAGCCGATTGGATATGCTGCAGAGCCTCTATATGCCAAATCGTCTTCCACGGAAAGATTTGACGAGCGTTCCCTTCTCACCTTCATCTTGCACCACCATTCGGTTTGATAGTAATAGGGCGCAAGCCGATAGATATGCCACCTGATCAATGTGCTGTCCATTCAATAGTGTAATATCCGATGCGTTTGATTTGCTGCCTGATAGCTGTGCTCTTGTCTTGTACGCCCCGTTTGTTCCTTTGTGATACCTTCAGCCCAATGTGCCTTCTCATGTGACCGGGTGCCTAGAAGCGTGTAAAAGTGACGCTGCTTATCATGCTGTAACGCTAACACCTTCACCCCCCCCCCCCCCCCCCCCCCAACTATCACACCCCGCCACCGCTTTAGAACATCGAATCTCATTTCCGTCCTCAAACCCGGCTTCCTCAACACTATTACCATGGACTCAAAGCGGGCTTCGGACCTGAACTCGACTGTTGTCCAAGTTCCACAAGTGCCCGCACCTTCGAACGCCGCACCCTCAGCAAGCCAAGTCTCCGCCACCGCCCTGTTGGGAACTATCAGCGACGACCAACTCCAGCAGCCAGACAAATATCTCTACACCTTTGCCGCACCAGACGACCTGTTCCTAGTCTTTGACAAGTATAAGACTAGCCCAGATGTGCGCGCCGCTGTCCGTCACATCCAACTGTGGATCATCCAATCGCTGTCTAGCGCCCGCCTCAGCTTGACTGACCTCAACGGCGGGGTCGATGGATCGTACCTCAAGCCCCACGTCGAGGCTTGGCGTCACGCGTTCCGCAACTTGCCTACAGGACATGACATTAAGAGCATTGACTTTTGCATGAGCTGTCCCGGGAAAGCCCTCGAGGTGCGACATATCGGGAAGCTGCTTCAGCTCATCAGTACCGTGGCCAACCTCAAGAGCTCCGAGAAGAAGGTCCGGTGCAGCGTAAGTGGCTGCGAGGGTGAGGCAAGACGGAAAATGGAAGTCGTTCTTGTGGGAGGTGCGAATTCACACTGAGGGTTCCGGATGTTGAGAGGCCGTTGGTGGTCAACGATGTCTTGTAAATTGTCTTCCCGGAGTTGGAATGTCGTGTGATGTGTTCAGTCGGTATCGGCGATGCCTTTTTTTTTTCGCTCCTCTTTGGAGATATGAGAGAAAGTTGAAGGCAAACTACTCAATGTACCTTTGTAAACATAACGCTCCAATGTTGGTCTGTCACAGCTTAGCGTCCCAATTAGCCAAAGCTCGGGCCGTACCGTCTATCCGATTGACGGACGGGCTCGGCATAACATGCTGGTGAGCCGTGGTTCTTCTTATTACCCTCCTGCATCCCCTTGTCCTCGAAAGCGCCGCGCGAGCTCTGTCGATACTCCGCTACGTGACTGTAGCCCTCCCTTTGTGCCTCCCTTTGTGCCCCCGCGATGCAGTCCTCTACCTCCTCCTCCTTGCCGCTCCCTGGAGGAGTCCCTCCCCTGGAGTCTGTCCCTTTTTCCTACGACCTTATCCCTTCAATAAAATTCGCTTCCGCGATGGGATCTAAATACTTCAATCCCGCAAAATGACTAAGAGACCCAGCATGAAGGCTGCGAACACGTGGAGATCAACAACACATATACTCATCGCTTCCCGGCTCTGTTAGCACTTCATACAACAGCAAAGTTCTTCAAACGCAATGGGCTATGCACACCAATTTCCAAGCATAGAAAGCTCAAAACCGAATTTTCAATACACCTAACAGAAGCCGTCACGATGAAGTATGTCCTTCAACACACATCGATTCCTGTTCCCAAAGTCTATTGCTCCTTTCTCTACAAGAACAGGGCATATATATTATCATGGAGCGGATCCAGGCGCACATTATAGTGGTATTTACAACGCTATGTAGTAGAATGTACAATTGATCCACAATCCTGACGACGTAGATGCAAATTACTATTATTCAGTCTCTCTTTCAACAAGCACAATCGGTAATCACGATGATGGGGATCGAGATTACGAGTAGTCATCCCGGGCTTTGCGATGAGACTCGGTGGTGTCCAAAAAACTACCTCGGTTCGAACGCGTGGAGCGAGTCGACCGCTTCCGGCTCATGCTGGAACTAGAGTCGTGACCAAGGGCGCCGCCGAGGCAGAATAGGACGGTGGAGATGAGGAAACACGCCATAGCGGCCCAGGTGAAGGCAAAGAGCTTCACGCCCAGACTGGCAGAATGGTCGCCGCTGCGGCGGAAAGCGTCGCGGCCTTGGACTGTCCACGCTCTACGAAACATGAGTATGGAGTTGAAAGTAAGGGAGAAGATTTGGCGGGACTCACGTCATCAAGGCTGCAGTCAACGTTTGGAAGAAGAGTGCGATGGCTACGGTCAGTCCTGAGAGATAGCCGCCTATACGACTGCAAAGGGCAAGGCAGCCGGTGAAGAGTCCGATAACTGCGAAGACGAGGGCAATGAGGTAGAAGGCGAACATGAACCTCGAAAGGTAATAGAACTTATGGGTCCTGTTATAGCTGTCAGTAAGAGGCATAGTAGGGTTCTTTGGTGCAGAGGCCCACATACCCAATGAATGCGTCCGGGATATTGTCAGAAGTGGCGAAGTTTCGAGGAGGGTCGAAGGCGAGGGCTGGCACGGATTTTCCGCAATTGGCATTGTGGCCGCTGCTGGCATCGACGCCGCATATGGCGAAGAAGGTCCATCGCGATGGGTTCCGGGCATTCGGGATATTGCCAATGTTGCTTGCTTCTAGAAAGTAGAATTGGTCGATTGGGCTGCTGGTCACGGCGCCCGAGAGGACTGTAAAGAACTGCAGCAGGACGCCTCCGGCGAGAATGACGAGAGACACGAGGCCGATGGCCGATCCTGCAAGGCGTTAGCATCCGGCGGTGAAGTGCCAAGACGAGCGAGGAATGCGCACGAGTGACCATTGTGGCGGGCTGCTGGCGGAGAGACTGTCAATGGGCAGGCAGCGCTCTGCTGTGGATAGGATACTATGGTACAAGGGGTAGCAGAGAAGACGAGGGCAGGAAGAAATCGACGGGGCAAGAAGCTGGCAGCTTGTTTATGAATGTGGGTTGACTAGGGTGTGACGTATTTGCACAATTGGCTTTTGTCAATAGCGGCCAGCAAGCAGCTCGCTCCATCGGATCGATGCGCGCGGTGGCTAGCTCGCCGCGACGGCCGCAATGAGGTCACGCACGAAGAACTAGGCCTCTCGCCGTCGGGCATCCTTGTGGCTATCCTTGTGGGCATCATGTTGACGTGGAGCTGTGGCGTGTGGAGCTGTGGCGTCTGTCGCCGACGCCTGTCCCGTCCCTCGTCGTCGACGCAACCTTCGCGTCGCCCTTCTGTCACGCCCGTCTGTCCGAGCTGTCATGTCTACTACCGTCTGGCCGCCCATCGAACCCGCCCAGCTTGCCAACGAGCAGGCCGCGTCCCAGGCACGTCCAGCCATCCCATCCGCATCTCGTTGCGTGCATCGTGCTGACCCCGTGCCCAGGCCCGCGAGCTCGAATGGCTGCTCGTCCAGCTGCGCGACACGCTGCAGTCGCTCAAGGCCGGCCTCGAGGAATGCGCCGCCCTGCTTGCGCCCACCGAGAATGGCTCGACGCTCGTCTTGTCCTCGGTGCGGTCGGAGAGCCTCAAAGGGCTCGTCACCCGCGTCGGCACGCGCATCGTCAAGGGCGTACGTCTCTACATGCACTCGTCGCTCATTCTCTTGCTAACGCAGCAACTCCAGAACGTCAAGCTCCGCCTTTCGACCCTCCCAGCACCTCGAGGGTCGACTTCCTACGACCTCGTCATTTCTTCTGCTCCCCAGGCACCCACCCTCGTCATCCCGCAGCTCACCTCGGTGAGGACGTCGATAAACACATGCTTGGATGTGATTGACGTAACCACCTGGACGGGGGACGCGAGCAACGCCAACTTCGTTGCCGGCCAATTGGGATTGCTATATGACCACATACAGGAAGCACGGCAGGCGCTCAAGGGCTATTCAGACGTCCAACTGCTCTGGTACGAAAACCCTGTAGACGACAAGGTATTCGACCCTCCGTTACCACCCAACGTGTCCTTCCACCTCTTCGTTTTCGACGCCGCCCTGCTCCTCGAGATCCGGACGCTCGAAGTCCAGATACCGGGCGAAGAGTCGCACTCGGGCTTCAGCATTCGGGACAGACTGGCCGTGGCATTGGGCGGCGTGCGGCTTCCCGTCCACGATGAGGTCGATCGCACTTTCACGTACAGGGGCCAGGAGGTGCGGGTCAAGGAGAAAATTCGAGTCGAGAGTCAGGACCCAGCGTTGATCTCGGCTATGGCCAAGCTGAATGCGCTCGAGCATAGCGTCATGTTGAGCCGGAAGGCGCTCGATATCGTCATGGGTCGTGATGAGCAGGTAGACTAAAGATGACAACGACAGACTGAGACGGATGTATCTGCTCCTCACGCCGGTCCATCTCCACGGAGGACGCTGTCTAGCGAACAGGCTCCTTCACATGTCTGGTAATTCTCCCGCGGGCGTCTGCTTGCCGATGCGGCATCTCCGCGGTTCCGAAAGCGGATTAGCGGCAAAACCTTTATCGATATCGGAACAAAAAAAAGAACCCTGCATGATCGCGTTGCTGATGAGTATACATATCTGCGCACTCTCACTGGGCCCGCCATTACGTTTGTCTAAATCTGTTCTCGTCTCGTCTCATCTCTTCACAGCGGCAACAATCAACACTCCTGCCCTCTTCAGCGCCACCTGGCTGCCCTCATGGCTCCCGCGCTCCTTACCGCCGTCGACGCCACCTCCCATGTGCACTTAATCATCGGATCCAATCCGCTCGCCAGTGCTCGATGCTCGCGTTCTGTCGAGGTCGGCGCCACGGCCATACTGATTGCGCCAGAGGACGCCACCTTGCACTACAGTCTCATGAAACGAATCGAAGACGGAGAGGTGCAATGGATACAACGCAGTTTCAAAGAAGATGACCTGCGAAGTCTCGGTCGCGCCGAAGTGGACGGTGTCGTGGATGCTGTTTTTGTGACGGCTGGGGGGAAAGAGAACCAAAGTAGATGCCTTGCTCCCCCCAAAACTCTCTGTCTGCTAAAAGATTGCCCCAGGTACCCAAATATCCAGCCTGTGTCGCCGACTCAGAATCCCAGTAAATGTAGCCGATGCTCCAAACCTCTGCTCCTTCACCCTCCTGTCCACCCACTCCGACGGTCCTCTACAAATAGGCGTAACGACATCTGGAAAGGGGTGCAAGCTATCTGCAAGAATACGGCGGGAGATAGCTGCATCACTTCCACTACATCTTGGCGATGCAGTTGAGAGACTTGGTACTATGCGTAGGCGCATCTGGGAGGAGGATCATGCTGTTGAGCTGTCTCAGGATATCGAAGCGGAGGAAGAGGATATTGGGCAGCCAGCTACATTCAACAAACTCGTCATAGCGGAAAGTGCGGAGGCTGCGCGTGGGAGGCGCATGCGGTGGCTTGCACAGATTTGCGAATACTGGCCACTCCGTCGCCTCGCCTCCATCACAGACACCGATGTAGACGCCCTACTCCGAGATTATACACACTCAAGCGCCTCCAAGGTCATCAACACTACAGGGATCGAGGATAGTGGGAAGGGGCACATAATACTCGCAGGCTCAGGGCCTGGAAATCCGGATCTCCTTACTCGGGCTGCGCACAAGGCCATATTGTCTGCGGATCTTATACTTGCCGACAAGCTGGTCCCTAGTCCCATACTCGAACTAGTCCCTCGCCGCGCAACTGTTCATATAGCTAGAAAGTTCCCTGGGAACGCCGATAAAGCCCAGGAAGAACTTCTCGAACTAGGGTTAGAAGGACTCAAGGCAGGAAAAGTCGTTGTGCGGATAAAGCAAGGCGATCCATATATTTTCGGCCGTGGTGGAGAAGAGTACGACTTCTTTCGATCACATGGATATACGCCGAGCGTGCTTCCTGGTATCACTAGTGCTCTGAGCGCGCCTCTTTTCGCAGCCATCCCACCGACGCATCGCGGTGTTGCAGATCAAGTGCTGATTTGTACGGGCACCGGTCGCAAGGGAGCGCCCCTCGATCCTCCGGAGTATGTGCCATCGCGTACTGTGGTACTTTTGATGGCTCTACATCGACTGTCTCCCCTTATTGAGAGCCTGACTGCCAAGGGCTACCCGGTCGAGACACCGTGCGCTGTTATAGAGCGCGCAAGCTGTCAAGATCAAAGAGTCATCCGGACGACGATAGAACATGTGTGTGCGGCTGTGGAAGAAGAGGGCAGTCGCCCGCCCGGGTTGCTGGTCATTGGGAACGCATGTGGTGTTCTTCGTCAGTTTCAACAGAAGTGGGTGGTCGAAGAAGGATTCAAGGGGTTGGATCATATCAGTGCAGTGGGCGACCTGCCCGTCTTGGGAGCTAAAGCCAGTGTGTTGATAGACTAGATGTAACTGTATAAACACTCATGTAAATTGTTTCGGTCTTCAAGTCTTGTGGTGTATACTTAATCTTGAGTGAATCTAAATTTTGGAGTGAATCTAAATTTTGGAGTGAATCTAAATTTTGGAGTGAATCTAAATTTTGGAGTGAATCTAAATTTTGGAGTG
>MU002094.1:0-41057 GCA_010093585.1 Melanomma pulvis-pyrius CBS 109.77
CCCCCCCCCCCCCCCGGGCCGGGCTTCGCGACCGGGCGAACACGTATCTATACGAGTACGCCTCGCTCATGAAGGTTGATACTTCCTCAACTAGCCAGACGTTAGCACAAATGTCCATATCACCCCACCAAAAGGTAATAGCACGGAGAAAACTTACATCTAGACTCACGACTCTCGAGCTCATATTACTCTGGTCGCGCATAACCCCCACCAGCGTCTCACTCTCCTGGAACAAGCCGGCCTTGAGCGAGATGACGATAAACTGCATGCCGGGACTGGCATGCTCCCTGACATATCTCGCGACCCTCCCCACGTTCACATTGTCGAGCGCGGCGTCCACCTCGTCGAGCACGAAGAAGGGAGACGGTTGGTACGAGTGGATGGCGAACAGCAGCGCGAGCGCTGCAATCGTCTTCTCGCCGCCCGACAGGTGTTCCATGTCTCTGAAGCGCTTGAGCGGCGGCATGGCGTGGTATTTCAGCCCCGCATTGTACGGCTCCGTGCTGTCTTCCATGTCTAGATAGGCCTGCCCGCCGAGCGGGAACTGCGGGCTCTTGGTCAGGTCCTTATACGTGCTGCCGATGATCTCGGAGATGTGGTTGAAGGCTCTTTGGAAGAGGTCGAGGCGCTTTTCCTTGACGTCCTCGAAATCTTTTCTCGCTTTGGCGGCGGATTTGCGCGCGTCGTCCCAAATTCTTGTGCTTTCTTTGAGTTTGATTTCCGTGTTGGAGAGGCGTTCGCCCGCGCGCATGTTGGGATTGGATTTCTCGATTTCGGAGGTTAGGAGGGCAATGGCTTCAGCGAGTTTGGAGTCGCAGGTAGTGGAGTTGTCCTGGGTAGTGTTAGCACAAGCCAATGAGGTCGGAACGTTAGATTGCTCACCTCTTTCAGTTCTTCATCCAGATCGTCAAAGTCAACCTCAATGCCGTAGTCGTTGGTCTCTGGTTGTTGAATCTGCGTCGGATCTTCATCAACGTCCATGGCATCGGCATCGGCATCGGCATGTGCGATATCACTCATGGGTAGAGAGTTCAACGTTCTGGAACCTTCTGCGAGAGGAATTTTGATCTCGTCCACTCTACACTTTCGCAGCAGTGAGTAGCGACTTGCGGCTGTGCGCTTAAACTCTGCTTCGAGAGCGTCAACCGCTTTCATGACCCCTTTGACGGATTCATTGCGCTTGTCCAATTCGCGACGTGCTTCCTTGACGACAGCAGCTCGCTCGGATTGCTTCTCCTGCAGATTAGAGAGGCTATCATTGAGACTTTCGAGCTCAGCCTCAAGGACATCAATAGAGTTTTGCAGCTCCTCCTTCTCCGTATTATATTCCTCGATGGAGGCCTCGTCTCGTTTAGACTTGTCCTCCAAAGATTTTAGACGCTCATTGGCGGCATCAAGCTGCGTCTGATGGAACTGTAGCATGTTCTCCAACTTGCTACGTTGTTTAGTGAACTCGAGACGCTTCTCTGCGGCCTCCTGCTGAACGGTGCCCTGCTGTGATTCATAATCACGAATAGATGCGTAGCCCAGTCGCTGACAGAATGCCGCAAAGACTTGATCGGCAACTTGGTCGACGGCATCTTGATACTGCTTTAATTCATCTAGGCGGTTCTGGAGCCGCTGTGATTTGTCCTGGAACTTGGGTTGCCACTCTCGTTGCTGCTGCTTCTGGAACGCGAGTTCCTTCTTCTTGCTTTGGATGTTACGATCGAGGGCTGTAATTTCTTCTTTGGTACGACGGAGCTGGTCCTCGAGATCCAGGACCTCGACTTGCAGCGCCTGCTCTTCCTGATTGTGTCGGTCGTGTTTTGGAAGAGCGGCAAGTTGTGTCCGGTACTTTTCCACGGCCTTTTGGAGCGTGTCGACGTTCGCATCGCTCCACCGTTGGTTGCCTTTGTCGGATGCAAGACGTCCACCAGTCATAGTACCTCCCTTTGCAATGACAGTG
Source organism: Melanomma pulvis-pyrius CBS 109.77 (assembly GCA_010093585.1). Classification (NCBI taxonomy): domain Eukaryota; kingdom Fungi; phylum Ascomycota; class Dothideomycetes; order Pleosporales; family Melanommataceae; genus Melanomma; species Melanomma pulvis-pyrius. Next base: position 1,949 of record MU002094.1, read on the forward strand.
CCATCCTCTGTTACCGCCTTCGCGTCAACACCTTTGTCGTAGCAGAGGTGCTTGGCGATCTTGAGAGTATCGCATATTATGGAATTGCCGCAAGCAGAAGCCATGGCCCGCTCCAGCGAGCTGTCGTAGTCGATGCAGTCGATGCCGAGACGCATGCCGGGATGTAAGCCCTTTAGATTTTGGTTGACAGCCTTGATGGTGATGGTATCTAGAGGTATAAATGTGAACTGGCCAATTTTCTGTTCTTTCAGATACTGAATGCATTCTCTGGCGGTCTTCTCCGTGTCGACGACGATGGCATCCAGGTGCCAGCCAAGTAATGTGGCAACAGCAGTCTCCCATTTCCTCTGCTTCGGGCGACAAAGGTCCCGGTATCTGCCATGAACACCGGAACCAAAGATTCGCTTCATCTGAGCCACGGCCTCTTGAGACCGCCGCTCCTTTTCACTCTGACGACGGCCGCTGTCCGCCTCGTGGAGCTTGAGCAATGCCTCTTGAAGCAGTTGGTTGATCTCCTCCTTCTGCGAATTAACTTGCATGCGATCCGAACTCATTTTGTTCAATTGTTGCTGCTTCGAAGCCCTGTCCGTCTCCAATTCCCGTCCTCGAACCTTTAGTTCTTGCTGCCGGGTTTGTAGCTGGTTGATCTCGGCCTCAAGATTCTGTATTCCACTTTGAAAACTCTCGACTTTTTGCTGCAAGTTCTTGACCGTGTCTCTGTCGGTGTTGACTTCTCGTTCGAGCCTGTTGACCTCGATTTGGTTCGCGTGAGTTTGCTTGGTGACGTCGCCGCGCAGGCGATTGTATTCCTGAAGATCTTGCACGGAAAGTTCTCGGCCCTGCTGCTGTGCGGCGGCTTTGAACTCGTCCTCCCACTTTTTCTGGGCCTTTTGCACCGTAGCCAGGCTCTTGTTATATTGTTCCATGAGCTGGATCTGAGTGTCACGCTCTCTTGTGAGGGAGGCGATGCGACTCTCGTACTTTTGAACGTCTTTGGTCGAAATCCGGATCTTCTCGTCAATTGGAACCAGCATGTTCTTCGCCTCCTCAATCTCCCTTTCCTTGGCCTTGATAGCCTTGTCGGTCTTGTTGACTTCTCGGGAGACCTTGGCTTGGGCCTGCTTGGCTTCTTCGACCTTTTGGTGGTATTTCTCCACGCCGCGCTTGTGTTCCTTCAGCTCCTCCTGATGCTTCGCAATCTCGTCACTGGATTCCTGCATAGTCTGCTGGAAATGAAAGAGTTTCCACAGAACATGCGTCACAATGGCCTCGTCTCGCTCGGCCACCTTCTTCTCGAACTCGTCGGCCTCTGCCTTTTGCTCCTGATACGTCTTGATCTCGGCATTGATCTGGCGGCGCTGGGTGAGCTGCTGGTTCTGGTTTTCGCTTGCCGTCTCGGATTCGACTTGGAACTTGTCGTAATCTGCCTTGTATTCCAGACTGCCGGAAATCTGCTCGATCATGCGCGTGAGGTCCTTTGCGCCCTGGGTTGCGACAGCCTCGACATCGCCCTGGAAGACGAGGAAGTTGCGGGCCTTGACCAGAATGCTCTGCTCTTCGAGGGCATCGTTGTAGGCCTTTTGCGTGACGGTGCGGTTGTTGATGCGGTACTCGCTCTGGCCGGCGCTGGTGATGCTGCGCTGCCACTCGTGCTTCTGCTCGGCGTCGTCTTCGAAGATGGCCTTGACGTAGGCATGCTGAGGGTCGCGGTCGCGGCGCTGGCTGCCGTTCTCCTGCGAGCCCGCGTCGGCGCCGTCGTTGGTCTCGGTCACGGTGCCGTCGGCATTGATGGTGTTGTTCTTGATGACGCGTCCGCGGTAGATGAGGTCGCGCAGGTGGGTGGAGCGCAGATGGGCCGACTTGACGCCCAGCACGAAGGAGATGGCGTCCATGCTGTTGGACTTGCCGGAGCCATTGGGGCCGATGATGGAGGTGAAGTACGAGTCGCCGAAGAGCAGGACATGCTTGCCGCGGTACGACTTGAAGTTGAAGACCTCGAGCTGGACCAGCTTGCCCATGGCGGCGGGTGGACGGGGCGCGTGTGGGGAGGAGAGCAGGTGGGTGGGCGTGCCTGGGGGGTGGTGAGAAGGGCTCGCGTCCGAGGCACACGCGTCGCGGGCGGTCTCTATGGGCCGCCGTAGCTAGCGACGGCCGGCAGCCTCTGTCCGTGATCTGGCGTCCGCCGGCGATGACGCAGTGAGGCCGAGAGCTTGCACTCCAATCACTCGCGGCCGTTCCACCACGTCCGCAACTCCCTCGACCTCCACACGAGCCCCAGCAGGCGCCCCTCGCAGCCCGTAGTCGCCCGTCTGTCACGAGAACAGGCGGGGCGCTGTTGCTTCTGTACATCACATCGGTATGCGCCTTCCGCTCCGTGGGTGGCCCTTGTTCTGGGAGACTGGCAGACTGGCTGAAGAATGGGCTGCCCCCAGTGCACGACAGCTAACCACACGCCATGGCAGTAGGACTCTCCCCGCGAACTCCAAACAGAACTCTCCACCGCCGCACGCTCTCGCTTGACGCCGTCCTCGAAGAAACGCTCGCCATGGCCGACCCCGACCCCGCCCACAGCAGGGCCACGTCCCAGCCAGAGCTTGGGGTTTCCAAGCTCTCCGCGAAGCCCCTGCCCGGCGACTCTACCCATGCCGGCTCTACGCTCCTCGGAGACACATCCGCCGTGTCCTCATACCCGTCCGCAACACCCACGCCCGGCCTCTCGCGCACCGCCTCCTTCAACAGCTCCTACCAGGATGAAAGCTTCTCCGACCAGGACGATGGCTCCTTTTTCCCGCCCGTGGAGCGCCTCACCATGTTCGACTTCATCGAGAACCTCGCCCTGCAGCAGCGCGTCGAGAAGCTCCAGACCTTCGCTTCAGCCCAGACGGAGAAGCTGAAGAAGCGCGCCAAGAGCAGAGGCATGAACACCAGAGACCGCGTGGTCGAGGAATGGCGGCGCAGGATACCGACCGAGGGCGAGCAGCTGGAGAAGTACAAGAAGAGGATGCGCCAGTCGGTCGACCGCCTGAACGAGCGCTGGAACGATTCCACGGCCGTCACCGCGCGCGAGAAAGCCTCGTTCATCACCGCAGTCATGAACATTTTCATCTCCGGCTATCTAGTCGGCGCCCATCCCGAGTTCTTCCCGTACTGGTACACTGCACAGCTGCTCTACTTCATGCCCATCCGCTACTACACCTACCACAAGAAGGGCTACCACTACTTTCTCGCTGACCTCTGTTACTTTGTCAACTTCCTGGAAGTCCTGAGCATCTGGGTCTTCCCAAAGTCGAAACGATTATTCATCAGCACGTACTGTCTCGCCTTTGGAAACAACGCCATCGCTATTGCCATGTGGCGCAACTCGCTCGTATTCCACTCCATGGACAAAGTAGTCAGGTGAGCAGGCATCCATGCATCAGCACATCATCACATGTACTAACAGCCACAGTCTCTTCATTCACATCATGCCATGTGTAACACTGCACTGTCTCGTCCATCTCCTACCGCCCGAGTACCAGAAGGCTCACTACCCAGCCATCTACGACATCCGATTCTCTTCTCCCGACTCCCCTCAGCACTATGGCCTCCTCCAGATGGTCCTCTGGGCTACCATTCCCTACGCCGTGTGGCAGCTCAGCTACCACTTCATGATAACCGTCCGGCGTCGGGAGAAGATCGCCGCGGGCCGCCCAACATCCTTTACCTGGCTGCGAAAGTCGTACGCCAAGACGTGGATTGGCAAATTCGTGCTCTCTCTCCCGAATTTCCTTCAGGAGCCTGCCTTTATGCTGATCCAATACTCGTACGCCTGCATCACAATGATCCCCTGCCCGATATGGTTCTGGTACCGCTGGCCAAGCGGCATCTTCCTCGCCACTGTGTTCGTATGGAGCGTCTACAACGGCGCCACATACTACATCGACGTGTTTGGGAACAGGTTCCAGGGCGAGCTCGAAGCGCTCAAGAAAGATGTCGCGAAATGGCAAAGTTCTCCTGAAGGGGGATTTGTCCCTTTGACCCCCGGCGAAGGCCCCGGAGAGCGCAAGAACAGCAGTGGTGAGAAGGAGATTGATAGGATTCCGCCATTAGAAGGAGCCACTGGCTCCAAGTCGGCCACAGACGGCGAACTTAGAGAGCGGAAGTGATAGAAACCTTTCCATGCATCAGTATTCTACGCGTCTTCTTCTTCCCCCGACGGGTTTGCAGTAATGGAAATTTCAGAGTTTGGATCCTGGCTTCGTGTAGTTGGTATTGGAGTTCCATTCCGTGTCCAGCGTTGTTCACTCTGCTTTTAGTTGTTCTTGGCCGAAGATTTGCGGGGATTTGCATGTGCATTTACATCGAGCATGCGCTTTAGATTGTTTTTTTGGAGACATATACCCCCATTTCCTTCGCTTGGGTTCCTTTCCTCGCCTTTCCCACCACCTACGTAGATGATGCAACACTATTCTTTTCGCAGAAAGTTTTTTTTTTTTTTGGAAACCCACCGGACGCTTAATCCTCCTTGTCATCGGACTCGTGACTTGACTACTTGGGGGTTCCCATCAACTGACACAGCTCGCCCTCTTGATATTTGCACTCTTGCACTCCGCACCAATGCCCTTTGAAAAAGAATTACCAATAGGAAAAAGAAACCTCTCTATTTACCATGCCACTCCCCATCCCTACGCCTTCCCCGTACTCCCCAGCAAATCACAGCACCCCTCGACCGCCCTCTGCATCTCACTCGTCGCCAGCTCAATGACCTCCGTAAACGCCTTCTTCTCCGCATGCTCCGCCCACACCCTCTGACACGGATTATTCAGCACCTTGTTGATATTGACCTTGCTCACCCCATGCCCGATACACCTGCCGAAGATGACTTTATCGAAAGGATCCGCGCCGTGCAGCACCAGCCGCACCTGGTCGCCGACCTTATCCATGATGGACTGCAGCCGCTCGTACTCGAGCTGGATCCCGCGCGGCCCGTAGTTGCCATGGACGTTTCCAAACGACGGCGCTAGCCAGTCGATGCCGCAGTCGACAAAGCGCTGCGCCTCGTCGGGCGTCGTGAGGAGCGATTCCAGATCCTCCGTGTCGCCGACGCCGTCTTCGCCGCCGACGATGCGGCCCGGCTCCGCCTCGCACGCGATGCCCCGCTCGTGGCAGTACGCCGTCAGGTCCGCCGTCAGGCGCAGATTCTCCTCTTTCTCGTAGTGGCTCATGTCGATCATGATGCTGTCGAAGCCGCCCATGTCCGCGGCCTTCCTCACAATCTCGGGCGTCTGCGCGTGGTCGAGGTGCACCGTCACCGGGACGGACGCGCCTTTGGCGGCTTCGGCGGCGAGGTGCACGAGGCATGCGTCTGCGTAGTGGATGGCCCAGGGGAAGAGCAGGATCATGGCGGGCGACTTCTTGGCCTCGGCGGCGCGGACGGTGGCCAGGATGCCCTCGGTGTTGTAGCAGCACATGGCGGGGATGCCGTACTTTTCGCGCTGCGCCTTGTCGAGGATGGGGAGCGCGCGGTTGGTGTCCATGGCGAAGGACTTCATCGTGAGGGATTGCGCGCGGGTGGAGCCGAGGCGTAGGTGCAAGAGCGAGGATATGGGACAAGTCGACGCGCGAGGCGAGAGGTGAGATGTGAAGAGGGTTCGGCAGAGGAAGGCGCGAAGAGAAGTCGAGGATGAATGGATGAAAGGAAGAAAGAAGGCACGTTGGGCGCCAGAAGGGAAAACTCGTACACCCTTCGAAGATACGTGCTGTATCTGCTACTTGCGGATCCGGATCCAAACCAATATGCCCAGTATCAACTGGCGGGTTCCTATATTAAGCTGTCCGCCGCCTCCCCCATCGGCCCCGTCGCCGAACCCGCGTTTCCCAGCCTCAAGCATCCGGTGGGACAAGGAACTGTCGACTCTATCGCCTCTCGTCGGCGCGCGATTTAGCAGGACCAGGGTAATTGTGGTCGTATCCCACGCCACAAGAGACGTCAGACGCGGCGAAGACGTCCCTTCGGCGTGAGATTTGCCGGTCCAAACTACCCCGCTACACGCTTTCGGCATAGTGCGGGGCATTCCAATTCACGCCGAGCGCCCTCTGAGACGACTTTTGCCGGGCGGCGAAGTTTTTTCCCTCCCACCTCACACCTGGCAAGAGGTATTTTGAGTCGTCCAGGCAATTACCGTCCTGACTGATATCGGATAACGCACTTGGATATTAGGGAGGTGGCAGCTTCGGCGGCATCATTGGTCCTTGTTGGGCGCGAGTGAGGCTTTTGTTTATATTGGAGGGTATAGTGGTATGACCCCTGCGCTCGTCCGTCGCTGGGGGGGAGTGTGGGAAAGGGACAAGCTTTGGCGTAGTCGAGCGGCGAGAAGACCGGGAACTACGGATTGAGCTTTTCTTGACCTCTTGCTTCTCGTCTTGACCATTCATCCCTTCTCGTCTCATCATTGTCCCTTGCACCCAATTCTCCATCTCCACCTCATCCCCATCCCCATCCTCGTCCTCAAACTAATCCACATTCCTAACCATGGCCTCCAAACCTGCAATCGGCTTCTGCGGCCTCGGAGCCATGGGCTTCGGCATGGCCACCCACCTCATCAAATCCGGATACTTCGTCACCGGCTTCGACGTCTGGGCTCCCACACTCGAGAAATTCAAAGCCGCGGGCGGCATCTCATCTACCTCTTTGTCCGAATCCGCAAAGGACAAACCATTCTACATCTGCATGGTCGCCACGGCACAGCAAGCCCAGGAAGCGCTATTTGGAGACAATGGCATCGTCAAAGCATTGCCGCAAAACGCGACGTTATTGCTGTGCTCGACGGTGCCGAGCGCTTATGCCAAGAGCGTGGGGAAAGAGCTGGAGAGTGTGGGACGGGGTGATGTGTTATTCATTGATAGTCCCGTGTCTGGGGGTGCGATCCGAGCAGCGGATGGTACGTTGTCGATTATGGCCGGGGGTGCGGCGGCGGCCATTGAGAAGGGGAAGGCGTTGTTAGAGGAGCTGTCCGCGCCGAAAAAGCTGTTCATCGTGGAGGGCGGAGTCGGAGCCGGGAGCAATATGAAGATGGTGCATCAGGTGCTTGCGGCGATCCAGATCCTAGCTGTCAGCGAGGGCTTTGGGTTTGCGGCAAGGCTGGGCCTCAATGGAAAGGAGGTGAGAGAGAGGGTCATCGCGAGTGAGGCGTGGAGTTGGATGTTTGAGAATCGTAGTGTGAGGACTTTGGGCGAGGACTACTTTCCAGGCGCCAGTGCCGTGGGCATCATCGTAAAGGATACGGTATGCTCCCTTTCCTTTTTATTACTATCGTCTTCCGCAGACGGACGTGCTGACGAATGATGACAGGGCATAATAACATCCACGGCCCGCCTGCTCAACTTCCCGGCCACCCTCTGCACCGTTGCCGAGCAAGTCTACTTCTCCGGAAACGACCGGGGCTGGGGCACAAACGACGACGCCGGGCTGGTGCGTCTCTGGACCTCGGACCCGGTTTCCAGCATCCAAACCACGCTATCCGCGGAAGAGAAGGAGGCCAAGCTAGCTCTCGTCGTAGACCTGCTCGCAGGAATCCATCTCGTTGCCGCAGCAGAGAGCATCGCCTTTGCAAAACACGTCGGACTGCCGCTGCCCCAGCTCTACGAACTAGCCGTCGAGGCCGCCGGCGGGAGCACCATGTTCAAGGACTTTGGCACCAAGATGATTGCCGCTTTGGAGGGCGAGAGCGGCGACGAGGCGGATGCGACGCTCGTTGGGACCCGGCTGGAGAGGCTGAAGAAGGCCGTAGAAGAGGCGCAGGCGATCAAATGTCCCGTGTATTTGGGAAGTTCGGCCGCGACTCTATTGCTGCAGACGGAGAAGGATCTGGGGTTGGCGTCGTTGTTGAAGCTGTATACGTAGATGTCGAGATGGCGCCTGCGTGAGACGAGGTAATGAGCTTTTAGGGTCCAGCGCAGGTAGGGTCGGGACGAAAACATCTTCCCGTCGTGTTCTAGGGACGTAGATCCCGTATTGGTAGACCAAAAAATCTTCGAAACGTTATCATGGATGCGGGAGGGAGCGGGATAAGGAAGGCCAAGGTTTTGTAGGTGGAGAGAACGCTGACTTATTTTAACGTTGATTCAATTCAATTCACATCACGATCCTCGATGTGCGGGTACAACAATAGCCATTGAAGGAACTACGATGCAGAGGTCTAGATGCAACAGATTCAGAAAGATGGCGTCTCGCAAAATCCCAGCGCCCAAGATCGCATTTCACCCCTCTCTCTCATCTGGCCTCAATCGTCAACCTCAGCATCAGCGCCCCTTTCCTTCTGACCCTCTTAACAAACCGTCTTCCAAATCTTCTTCCATCTAGGCCACGTCGCCTGCTCGGCCCTCTCCTCCGCCAACAGCGCAGCAAGATTCAACTCCCTCTTCCCACTCGTTACATCAATCTCATGCAACCTCTTGAACCTGGTCTTATAGACCAGCTTATAAACAACGTAAAATAAAATAACAATAGGTGCGGCAAGGTATGCCTCAAAAAAGGTCTCGACACGCTCTCCGGCAGTCAGCTCGCCGTATCCAACAGGCGCAAACCCGGTCCAGAATTGCGCAATGAGGATAATGATGTTGAAGATGAAACCGACCCAAGAGCCATACACGGTGGCTTGCGATTTGAAGGCCAGTTCATCGAGTGTGTGGCCTTGCGCGCGGAACGCCTGCCGGAACCGGATATGGCATAAACAGATGGATGCCCAGTTGAAAATCGCAGCCAGACCGGAGATAGCAAGCATCCATGTAAATGCCTTGCCGCGTGCGTCGTCACCAGCAGCTACAATGTACGAGATGAAGCCGAACAAGGAGGAAAAAAGGATGGCGGCAAGTGGTCGGCCAGAGCGGTCGATGTAGCCTAGCCATTTTGGTGCTTGTCCACGGTCCGCGAGCGCGGCCATGGTGCGCGAGGAGCCATAGATGGACGAGTTTCCTACGCTGAGCACGGCGATTAGGATAACTACGTTCATGATCGAGGGGACGACACTGATTCCAGCGTTGCGGACAGCAATAACGAATGGAGAGGCGTTGGCGTCGCTGGAGGAGGAGCCGATGAGACTGGGGTCTGTGTAGGGAACGAGGCAGCCGACGATTGTCAAAGACACCATGTAGAACTACATCTGTTAGCACTGGATCTGGAAACGGTTTAAAGACGTCTGTTGGAGAACAAGGATAAAAGATCTTGAAGACGAGAACAGGTCGTACTACACAAGCTTCTATGGGCGAAAGATTACCCCAATAAAAGCGACAAGACGTAATGAAGAAAAGATTCGAACATACCAAAGTGATTCTCCAGAATACTTGCTTTACAGCCGTAGGAAGCGTCTTGCGGGGATTCTCCGTCTCAGCAGCGCACAACCCCACAAGCTCCGTCCCGGCAAAAGAAAACGCCGCAGTGACAAACACAGAGCAAAGGCCTTTGAACCCGTTGTGGAAAGCTCCAGGGTTGTACCTTTTCCAAATAAGTTAGTAGATTCTCAACCCTTCGGGGCGAAGTGAACAATCATGGTTTAAGGATGGACATACCAAAACTTAGCTCCTATGTAGGGCTGCCCAGGCACACCTCCAGTATCAATAATGATACCGAGAAGGATAAATCCAACCACAGCAATAATCTTAATAATAGAGAAGACAAATTCGGCCTCGCCATATCCTTTCACACCAAATAAGTTGATCGAGATGATCAAGAACAGGAAGATGGTGACCCAAGCGGCGGGATTGACACCTCGGGCACCTTCCCAGAAGGACATGGTGATGGAAGCGGCGACGATTTCAAGGGGAAGAGTAACGAGCCAGGAAAGAGCGTAACTGGGTGCAATTAGCACACGGCTATGTGGAGATGAGAGATGGAGCATTGAGCGTACTTCCAAGCCATGGCGAAACCCCAGGCGGGGTCAAGGAAACGACTGGCGTATACAGCGAAAGATCCTGCAACCGGAAAGGCGACAGCCAGCTCTCCGAGGGCATGCACCGTACAGTATAGCATTATCCCGATCAGGCCATACGCAATCACGAGGGACGCTGGTCCACCCGCTTGGAGGGCCGAGCCGGATCCGACGAAGAGACCAGTGCCTAACAGAGACGTATTTAGCATTCATTCGAGAGTGATTCCGTGGCCCGCAAGAAGGGAGAGAGAAAGCTATCTTACCGATGGATCCACCAATTGCAATCATCTGCAGATGCCTATCCTTTAACTTCATGCTGAGCGCAGGCTCGGCCGGCGGCTGGTCGGGCAAAGGCTTCCCCTCAGCATCCAGGGCTTCAGTCACCATCCTCGCGTTTGGATTGCGCTTGAAGCTGTCTCTGAACCGCGTCCACTTGGTCCCCGTCATGGTCTCTTCCGTGTCCCCATACTCGTACTGGGGCGCCTCGGTCCTCGACGCGCCCTTCTCCAAGTCGTCCTTGTCCGCCATACTTTCTAAGCCCGCGTTCTGCCTGCGTGGAAGTACGTTGGGACGGGAGGAGGGTTCAGCAAGAGGCACGGGTCAAAAAGGAAACAGTCGCCTGTGTTACGGCGTCACACGAAGCACTGGAGGGCGCACACGCGACCTTTTAATTGAGCGAGGCCCTCCAACATCGCGTAGCAGGCCCTCGTCAAGACGTAGCGTGTCTTGGAAAAGCAAAGCCTTGTCTTGGATGCTGGGTGCCGAGAAGGGCCGTCCCACATGCGAGCATACCCCATGATAAGGATAGCACCACATGTTTGGCTGGAGACGCTCCGCTGCCCGTCGTTATCAGTGGCCGAATAGTGGGATCTGCAATAGGCGAAGGGGCACTTGGTGAGGCAGTTGAGGTGCGCCGCATGATATTGTATCGTCGGCTTCAAGTGGCGATCGGCGGGGCGCCCGGGGGCTCCATCCTCGAACCAATGCAGCCGATGAGCCTCAAGCTTCTTAACCAAGACCGCGAGCCTTCTTGTCCATCTCTTCATCGAACGTTGCTTCGAGAGCGGCGCAAAGTCGAATTGATACCCACTGTGAAAACCACGACACCAGGGTTGCATATCGGAGCCACCCACGGGTCCACAAGATGAGGTCCTAGTTAAGAAGGTGACGTACGAGGCGTGGGAGGCGGGATGCAAGGGCTTGGCTTGGCTTGGCTAAGCTTTCTTGAGGTTAGCCAACGAGATCTTAGCGATTTAGCAACTCATTGACGTACTGAAATCGCGCCGACTCCCTTTATCCGTTCAACGAGGTAATGAGATGCTGCGTTTTAAGGCGCTGAAGCGCTCAAGGAATCAGTCGGGCCTTATCAGTGTGGGATTTGCTGCTGCATCTTTGACGACACGTCATCAGCCATGTCCATCGCGCAAACAGGCAAGTGCGAGACATTTTATTTTCATCAGCAGCCGTGCCTCTGCTATGAAGTCTCCATGCGGTGAGGGGGTATATGTCACCAAGGAAGAGTGGAGAGGGGACGAAAAAGGGGGAAGGAAGACGACGCCGTACAACCCCTGAATTCTAGATATCCGTACTCCGTATAGGTGAGTACGATCCTTTCGGAATACACTCTCAACAATTGACCGTCTGCCCAACATGAAAACTTGCATCGTCTCAACCATTTTTCCATTACTTTTCCGATCATCAAAATTTAACCCTGTTCGCCTACCCTCCCACATGCCTCCACATTCTTAATTAAGCAGGGTGTGAGTCCAATCCCTGATAAGATGCCTTCCAAGGCTACCCGCTACAACCCTATACCACCCTTTTGGGTCTACGCCATCAAGCAAAGGCTCCGCAAGGTATACTTTCTTCAACCCTCCCATGTGTTGCAGCAAGTTCGTCCCAGGCAAACGGTCAGGTACGACGATCTCCGTAATCGCCTTGCGCTGCGCACCCGACGTTTCCCGAAACACCGTTAGGAAGTTCCACATGGTGTGGTGGTCGTAGAAAGCCCATCGGTTCAGTCTGTAAGGGAGCACGGCCGTCTCCTGATGGAGCTGACGGCTCACGCGACTGAGCAGCGTAAAGCCCTTAGAAAAGCGAACGGTTTGATCTCCGTCTTTGGCCCACGGATCTGTGCGACGGTCGTAGACTCTGGCGTGGAACCTGAAATCAGCCACTGACTTGGTGTGTCCGCCTTCCCTATAAGTGCGCCAGGTGTGGTATACTACAGCGATCGTATTGTCGCCGCCGAGCACGTATTCATAGATGCGGGTGCGCACTCTCTCGGGGAGACGAAGCAAGCAGCTGGACTGGTTGAGTGACCATCTGGGAGAATGCTTGTTAGTTGAAAATTAGAGCAAGAGGAGGCTATCGAAACTCACAATTTGGATTCCTCGGAGTAGGCTGGAATACGTCGGCGGAAGAGATTCTTGTCTGGGACTGGGGTCGGAGTCGCTAGGTACTCCTTTTGGATGGAAGGAGCCTTGATCCTTTGGTTCGACGTCGCTGCTGCCGAGCCACCAGTTGGAAGAGATGACCTTGCCCCCATCCTATTAATGGCGATATATTCGAGTTTCTTCCACATCTGGTCATGGATATTCAGATTCATAAGGCCTGTCTCTTGACGGTCAAGTGTTCCGCCTTCGGCGCGATTGTGGTGATCGAAGGGCAGGCTGTCCGCTTGCGTCTTCTGGTTCCTCACCATAAGAACGTTATTTCCTTCTTCAATGCTCTTCGCATGCGCCGCCCGCATCCTTAATTTGGTCGCCCTCCTTCTCTGCTCATTCTGGTTCTTCATACTTATGAAGTTTCTCCACTGTTCGATGTAGTCGTTAGGCGTCATTGTCATGGTTTTTCGTGAGTACATCCGGAGGGTCATGGCGAGGCGCTTTTACTGCTCTAGCAAGTTGTTCTTTGGCTCAGACTATGAAACACTAAATCAGTCGGATGAAAAGGGATATTGCAGCCGAGGTGGAGCACTTGAACGGCGGTCCGCTGTACCATACTTCGTACTAAGGTGAGAGATGATTGGGTAAACTGTTAATTTTGCGGCAGGCTGAGGGACTTCCTGTCATGGTGGGATTTGAGGTTGACGGGCGCGCTCTCACGTTGCGGTGGCTAACAAGATGAGGACTAGCACATTGATTAGCATTCACCACACTCTCACCTTCGTCCAGGGAAGGGAAGGCGCGAAGGGCACGAGGCACTGTTAGCAACTCCTTAAGTCGCTTGTACGCGAAATAAGTTGGTAGAGTAGTTCCTAGACCAGATTTCATGTGTGAAACTATTTTGAAAAAAAGGCACGTCCTGACGATGGGATTATCCGATACATCACTCAGAAAAGAAACCTGAAGGACAAGGCAACTCGATGCATTCAATAACCCTATATATAAAGAATCCAACCCAAAGTCTACCCATTAGATTCGGCAAGATCCTCCCGGCTCCTAACGCCACAGTCGTTCAACATTTCGCGGACCTCACTAGACTTGTCCTTCCATCACTTGATCGCTATCAGTCACCCCAAGCCATCCATTCGTTTTTCGGCGTGTTGTGCGTTTTCTCCCTGTCTTAGCCTGGACCACAGCATAAGCATAAGCTGTGGCGTTAATAGCGTACTGCACAACCATGAGTTTATCTGTCCGCTTCCATCCCAGCCGCAGAACAAACGTGAATCTCTGCCTAGATTATTTAGGATCTATCTTGAAGTTCCGCCGTGGGTGGTCATGGAGATGAGGTCACTCGTGTCTTGCTGTGAAGATGTCGCCGAGAAAGCCAAACGTGCATTCTCGGAGGGCCGGCCCATCGTTATTCTATTATGGAATCTCTGTTTCTATAACATCCACACTTTAGAAGGTGGTTTTCGGATCTGAGGGTGTGCAGCAGATTCCCGATCTACATATAAGTGATTCTTGCTTTTTTGTCGGAAAGCGTGTCTTTTGTCGCGTTTCGGCATGACGTCTTACACAATAGTCATGATGTAAGTATGATGGGTGGGGACACCGGAAGCCTTCAAGCATGGTACAAGAGGCTTGTCAACGCTCGGTGGGAGCTCGCTAAACATCTGCGCTGCGAGGTCGCGAGCTGAAACGGACTGACTTAACTGTGGCATGTAACGTTGATGGATGAGTCCATAGCAACTTTCCGTATCGGTGCGCAACCATAACTTGTGCAGCCCCTTCCCCGAGTAATGCGGGGTGTTACCCCTCCCTCGTATGTACAAAAGATGAAATTAAATGCACGTAGCACTACATATGAGAGTATTGATGAAATGATCGGTACCCAATGAAATACTAGAACACACCCCACACCACACATCATCCCGTTTCTGTATTACACCCCAGTGTACTTTTCACCGCCTATCCTCCGCTCCGTCTCATCAGACCTGTTCTTGTGGGCAAGTCCATGCCCTCCTAGAAACAGCACTTCCAGCTTTTATCCCAATTCCTCTCGTTGCGTGTGCGAAAGAAGTATTCGGCCTTAGAACAACGCTCCGACACTGCGTCCACGTTTAAATGGGCCGCTAAAGGCATTGCCATTGAAACCGAAGACAATGACTTGTTGACTCGCTTCCTCGTGCATTCCGATTTTGAGGTATTTCTTCTGTTCTTCGTAATCTTCTCGTCCCACTGCAGTATTGCGGTGAGCTTCCATGATTGTATTTGCTGCTAATCTGCCGCCATGAAACCATCCCTCTCATTCCAATTACTTTGATTCTCTTTGATCATTTCATTGTCTGACAGATTTCCGATTGTCGTTATCTACACGCCGCTGCGGAAGTTCATGGATCATCTCGTCAACGGGCAATCCATGAGGGCCGCGAGAAGCCGGCAATTCCACTGGTGGATAGCCTCCATAGACAACCTTCTCGTTGTCTTGTCCCTTGGATAATTCTTGGCGCAAGTTTTCCATGGCTAATTGCGGCAGCCAGAAGCAGACAGCCACCTACTGCTCCACCTATGCCGGCCTCGATCTTCAACCCCATATTGCTATTTTGTATCTCTGATCCAGTCTGTGCATTTGTCAAAGTTGAACCAAATGATGATCTAGTTCTTGTTGCTGGAGTTGCTGTAGTGGACGACCCAGTTGTGGAAATTGAATACGAGGTATGGGTAATAGAGACCGAAGACGAGGCTGGCGGGCCCGTGAACGCGCCGATGGTAGCGCCATCCAAACGAAATACCGCACTTGAAGTGCTACAACAACGTTGTCTTTCCCCCTCCGATTCGCAGCAGTACGTGGCTTCTTCTGCATATCCTTGGGCACCGCATTCCCAGATCTGGACGTCACCAGCGTGAAAATCATAGGCGGAGGAATTGAAAGGAGTGTCCTGGTCTATAATTTCCATCTATTAGAGGTAATTCTATAATAATTTAAGAGCGATCTCACTCAATTGACACACCGGCGGACAAAGAGGACTGTTCCAGTTCCTGTCGGTGCATGTTCCACGGGCATAGCTGATCCAGTATCCTCGGTGGCTTCAATTTTGCACAGGCCGTTTGAGAGACATGCGTCTGTACTCCCACAGCATTGACTCACTGCAGCGCTCGCATTACAAGGTTTGTCGCTGTTTATTGTTTGGGTTTGGCTATTAGGCATGTAGCAGCTGCTACTGGCGAGGGCGCTGCAGGCATAGAGCGCGATCGAGAGATGCACGAAAGATGAGCGAGGAGACATGCGAGGGTGACAATAATGAGAACGAAGCAAGAAATTGGGAGATATGAAGTTGAGGCCGTTGGAAAGTGGACCAGGCGAGTGTTAACGGGCGTAGTCTTTCTCTTCAATGCGGCACAGCAGTAAGCACTCTGATGCATGGGCGCTAATTCCGATCGCGTTTTGACAGCTGTGATTCGGTTGCTTCGATTTATGAAACAACACCCGAGCGGCTAAGGCTGAATGGTTAATAGTAGTTCATTACAATCGAGCTTGGAAGAGGGGAGGTTAGCTTTAAGATGTGTTGCGTCCCGATGGGATGGCTTTCAGCTCATTGCTCTCGCTGTCTTTCAACCCCAATCATCAACTCAATATTGGCCCTGATTTAGGTGAAAATAGAGGGTTAGGAGCAAAAGGATGAAACGGAAGGCGTTCCATCGCAGGCACCGCGATGGAACAACGATGGAAAGAGATCGCGACGATGTCAGCGAGGTTGATGTGAATGATTTAGGATAGTGACTGAAGGGGTTCACGATGACATTGAAGGGTAAGGCCCTCAGGGTGTTTAAAATATAGCGTGAACAGAGCCTTTCTTAAAGTTGCAAATAAAGACAAATTTTCTGCCCCCCCATCAAGCGCTTTGTTACCCTCCCACTATCACGCACACAAATATCTTCCAATCTCACCTTCTTACTGTATATATATTATTTTAAAAGTACAAACTATTATCAATTCAACATGACCTCAGGCTATCCACACTAGTTAGCTGGTTAAGCAACTCCCTGCAAGTAACTCCAAAGGAACCTGGCAGCCACTACACTAGGGTTCGAATCTGAGAGTCAGAACTATGTGTGGCGTTCTGACGGGAGATGTAGCAATACAAATTCTTCTTTAAGAGGCTATTGTGAACTCCCTTTTTGTTCGCGGCTTTTGTTGTTTCTTTTTATTTCTATTTCTTTTACATTTTTGGGAAGTTTCTTCTCTATTGGGTTGAGTTTCTCCGCGAACTTAGTACGGTAAACAGGGCTTGGCAGTGACGAGACACTAGGTGCACGCTCAGTCGCCAGCGGTTCAGCTCCCAGAACATCTGATCTTAGGACCCTCAACCACCATCCCAAGATCCCGCAACGCGCTGGGTATTCCTTGCGCGTCCGTTGTGCATCTCGTATCCGTGTTATTTTCGTCGGAGTCCCTGTGATTACCACATCCCGCGGACGAATCACGAAGGGATTGGGACTTGCCAAGTTTCTAGAACCATTAACGGCCCCTTGTGGCTGCAGCCTCAGAATGAGCCGCGAGCTCGACATTTCCACATTTCCACATTTCCTGTGAGCGAGCTACGCACATCGATGAAAGCCACCCACTATGAAACTTGCGCGCATGGCGCATTGAGAGAAGAGCACGACTTGTGTAGTATCCACTGTCGCATGCTGCGCTTGAATACCACAGTTCTTCATTTGAGTTAAACAGATCTTTTGTGCTTTATTTATCATAGCTACAATCAAGCCTAGGTCAAGCTTTGCCTTCCCTGTGAAGAATTAAGCCAAGAAATTTTAATCATCCTTTTTGATACTAATGTTTTTTACCCCTGCGTCTTCTGCCCGTACTGCTCGCATTCTAGCCCCCATCAGTACCCCTGCTTGATCGTTTTCTCTAATAATACCAAAGTAATGCTTGTCGTACTTCTGATCTGCAGCAATTTGGACAAGGATGTTTTGTTCTCTCCATGAATTTATTAATGAAGGCTGTTCGCACTCTTGCTAACTGCTCTGGCTTTTGGTTTCCGCAGGAGGCTCATCGTGACAATGTTCAAAGTGGAGGATTTGACCGTTGGCACTGTCGCTGGTCTGATCGCGGCAGGCGTCTTTGTCAGTATGTATCACTTGCGACAACCTGGAAACCCGCGTTATTCTAACCTATTATAGTACATTTTCTGGTTCCCACAATATTCCCACTAATTTTGATTGGCCTCCTGGGGAATGAAAATAGCGCAGCAACATGGTCAGTCTGATCCTCAGCCCAAGCTGGGTAGAATTGACGTCTTTACAGGTCTGTCACTGCTCGATCATTGCATTCATCTCATTGGCCTTCCTTCCTGAGAACCGATTCGGCCGGTATGCAAGGCGTTCGCGGAAGCGTACGACTGATCTCGAGTTTCCAAGTTCTTGTGCTGCTTCTGCTTACAGTGGCGTCAATCGTCACCCCGCTCGGCCTCTATGAGACTATTTTTCCTCAAAGTGGTTTGACGGAGGAGATCTTCAGCTATGCAGAAGATAGTACGTCTATGGGAATTGGGTACGTTATTATTATACCCAGTAGTATACCGCTAACGCGTCGCAGAACCCTTCCTAGAAGGAACGACTTTGGCCTTGCTCGCTCCTGCCAAGGGATAGTACCAAAAGTGTGCCCGTGGTCTGATACTGTATTACCAGAAGGCTTCAATAGGAGCTCCCCTAGTGACTACGATAGACGAATTCCGAGGAACATCACCGAAATATACAGCGCTGGGCTTTCGAAACTCGAAAGAACGGTCTCCAGCGTTTTCGACATACAATGGAGAACTTATAAGAAAGTTTTACAAAGTAGATCTATGAAAGATAATCAGCAATATCTCGTTGGAGACTATCGGCACCTCTCCCAGCTGGTTTTGAATGATGCGTGGGAGGCCGTTTCTGGACTTCTGGTGAACACCAAGACGGGAGGAATAGGGTTTCGAAACCACACCGCTCCCCCACCTCTACCTTACGGAAGCGCTTGGTCAGAGGACCTTCTATTTATTGAGCCCGAAACCGAATGCGTCGACCTAAACATCACCATGGACTTCAACATACCTTATTCCGATGATGACAGAAATGTGGTAGAAAATCTTGTGATTACAGATCGCGGAGGTTTTGCGAACATCAACAAAGAGATCCCTTCGTGTAGGTATATTCATTACGTTTATTTGTATATGCACTAACCGTATTTCCAGTTGACAAGACCAAGGCTTGGGCAAGCCCAAATCTGCGGGATCGAGCATATTTTGCAGCATGGTTCAGCAATGTGAACACCATGTTCTATTTGAACATCACTAATCCGAAGACCAGAGAATTTTCCACACGTTTCCAATATCTAAATTCCACTGTTGGTGCACAATTTCCTATTAGTAGTGATGTATCATTTGGAGAGTTCGGCGTGCGTTATGATCAGTTGATGTTACAAGGAGAATACGGCGCATTCTTGGTGAGCTTAACCATCTCCCGTCGTCTCATAGATGCATGTTAGTCTAATTATTACTACCAGAACATGGCCGAAGCTCTCACGAATGGATCAATCCCAAGGAACTCTTTATATCCAAATCCCTTCAAAATTAGCACGTCCGACTTTGATGGTATACGTAAGACTAAATGATATATTCTTCTATTTTCGAAAAGCTGACAAAGCCAAACAGCGTCAGCATGCTCCGGGAGTAACAGCTCAAGCTTCGCGAACATATCCAATACCGCCGTTTCCTGTGGAATGATGTATGGAGCTGCACGTAGGAAGGATGGCTCCGCATCGCTATTCTTCGATCCTGGATCTGAATGGACGATGCCTCTGTACACGTGCGCTTCAGCGTCTAAGGCCTTGATCAAATCAGTTCAATTTCGGTACAATGGGACCCAAGGCTTACAGTCTCTAGAAATTGTCGACGTCAAACCAAAAGAATACGGCAATGAAGATGATAGTATGTAAAATCTCAGTGGCCCTTTGCAGAGAAGAAACGCGAAACCTATCGTTCAGAGCTATGCTAACTTGGTCCCTCACTTGCTAGAACCACTGTGGGCAGTGGAAAATCTAAAGATGAGATTACAAGATGTCAATCCGATCTGGGGCATTACACTCCCCGAACACGAAAACCAGCCTTGGATCTCCACGGCTCGCCAAGAGTATCTCTATCTTCCTGGAATTGCACCCTCAGACTTCGGGAGCAAAGGGTCCATCTCGCCAACTCAGCCGAACCAGAATCTTGCTGGCGTGGACTTCTATCAGAGGATCATGGCCCTCACTTATTGGACCGACGGCGAAGCCTATGGCTCGCTGAGATTGCCAGATTACACGGGAAGGACCAACTTGGCTATGTATAATCGTTGGCAAGAGCTCTCTCGCAATGCCTCGACAGCTGCAGGGATCGTCAATCTTATCTGGACAGACATTAGCGCAAATGCAGTCGTAGGGACGAGGAGCCAACTACCGTTAGAACCCCTGCAGAACCTTGCACAGCGCGATGAGCCTACAACTATCATCAAAGTTCCCATCACAGTATATACACGCCAAGTCCGATTTCATATCTACTACGGCATACCCGCCTTTCTCGTCTTGACTCTCTTCGCCATTGTCTTGTTGACTGCGATAGTCTTCATGCTCCTGGGGCGCACTTCCCCGTCCCGCATGCGAACATTCCTCGATCAAACTTCAGCCGGCCGAGTCCTGACTACGTTCCTCTATACCAACGATTGCGCACCCGGCGCACCGCGTGCCGACTGGATTCGCGCTGTCGGAAGGAAGCGCATTGACCTGAGCGGGCTGTACCCCCGAGGCACCGATGCTACATTAGGGCAACCTTTGAATTCAGGATTCGCCTCTGCTGGATTTCCAGCTTCTCCCGTCGGATCCGCGCTATATGGAAAACTAGACGAGGCAGCTATCAGTTTGAATAACTTGCCCCCGCAGCACTATTCGCCGGTTGGTCACGGTGGAGGAGGAACGGCTCCAAGTTATTATGGGCAGGCGCCGCAGGAGTCGTATACATATGTTGCGCCTGGAGAAGGGATATCGAATGCACATGGAGCTGGGTATACGTGAGTTTTTTGCGAGAACTGTATGTTTCTAACTGATCCGTTTGACAGGGAATTTCGCACCGGCGCAGTTTCACCGCTAGATGCGAGAATCCGATGAGCCTGATAAATGCAATATCACATTCTTAGGAACTTAGAATATTTTAAATGCAATCCAACTAAGTGTTCGCAAGTAGTATAGACCACGCATCTGGAGTTGTTTGTTCGGCTCCTGCCCCCCCCGTGTATCATTTTACGCCGCAAAGAAGTGTATATAGTGCCTAACAGCGAGATGGAAATACTACGCTTCCGAAGTGTTGTGATGTTGCGAGTGACCTAGAGTTCCACCTCAGTTCTTTCATTTCCTGGGTCCCCGAGCAACTACTACAAGCATCACGCAAATGATTCGAAATTCATGACGATGCTTCTAATATTTCACGACTAGAGAGGTTGAGAACGACAAGTACAATCGTAATTCTGAATATTCCATTTTGAAAGTATCCTAAGCCGCCATATTAGGGTACTACAAGCACACATGGCTTAATACTTGAACCCGGAGGTTTTACGGATCGTTATCCTTGGACTCTATGTGAATTACTTTCTTAATAATTCAGGCGTCTTTGAGACTTGTCGAGTCTGACGTACAAGAAGTCACTTTTAGAACTGCAAGTCTCACACAAGGTCTTAAACGCTCTATCCAGTCTTTCCTATTTACAGTCACGATGTTTGATTGATTTCAATTCGCATCGTAGGGCCGTGCTTCAGATGTTGAGTAGAAGTAATCACAAATGTGCATGATTCGGGTTGTTATGATTATTGCACAGTGGTGCAGACTGCCTCTGCCGCTGGCAGTGGAAGAGAAATGGAGCAGCGGTACAGGCGGATCTGAAGCACTGAATGAACAGGGGACTGAAGGCAACCTCAAATTGGCGTGAAGAGGTTGCTAGTATCTCTGGGGCCTTTATTCAATGTGCCGACTACCTCTCCCTCTGATCTTTCTTTTATATTCAGTCAACTCTTGTCGAGCATTTTCTCATGGTGAAAGTAGTCCACATGGCAATAGTAACTACGAACTCCCATCTCCTCGCCATCGCTTACTTGGGGTGGCGTCTCTAGTGAGCGGTCCTATCGTCCTAGCCTGTCTGTAAGGTAATTGTTGGATCCGGCTGAATACCAGTTGAATTAGTTGGACAGTGGGGTGTACGAGTGACTTGTCTGGGGAGAATTTCAAATCGCCCAGGTTTGCTACGAGATCCAGACAGATAACTTTTCGGACTGTGTGAACGTTTGCTCGGTCACCCTAGGCTACTTTGCTGTGCGATAAAAGCCGCCAAGATAACCCTATAAAAAGGATTAACTCTTACGCCCCTGCGCAGCTGTAGCATCGCCAAGCCTTTACGCTCTGTACAGACTTCATTCAAAACAAACCCTTGGAACTTTCGGTCACCTGACGAACGCTCTTGCCCCACTTTTTTCCAGTCTCCTTCACTTATATCAGTCAAATTTTTCAACAAAAACAACAACACCCCGAAAACTACTCACTGTTGAACTTACCGAAACGTCGTCGACGCCTATTATCTCGCACAATGTCTACCTCCAAGAAAGGTGAGTCTGCCGTTCTATGAGCTCTCAGCAGCACCCGCAGCTGATTACTTATGTGACGCCTCATAACTAACGACATTACCGCAGTTTGGATGCCGCCTCCCTTCCCCAACAGCATCCCCCGCTCAGGCCAGATGAAGTATTCCGGATTCAGTCGCGACGATAACACAGGAGAAGCCATCATGAAGGCGCCCACTTACGATCAAACATGGATTCACCTGGAAGAATCTATCGCTGTTGACGCTACCCCAGGCCCATCTAGCCACATCAGAGAGACCGCCGGAGTCGGGAATCGCTCTGAGCCACGTCAACCAAACCTAGCGAAGACTGCTGCCGAGTTCAATCTTGGTGCCGAGCTGGGACAAGCAATGCGGGTTGATACTTTCACACCCAGCAACGGCAGTAAGAGGACCCAGACGTATGACATCAACCTAGCGGTAGCAGTAGATCTCACGAAAGGCTGGCCGGCTCCCGAGATACGATCTTCTGGCCCGCCACGGAGCCCAAAGCTTCGTCATCTCATGCCAAATGTCATCGACTTCATATTCCGGCGACCTGTGGATCCCGGATATGTAGGCAATGGCACATCGTCTACTGTGACCAGGTCGCAGCCCAAGTCCGGCACCGAGTCCTCTAAGAAAGAGCTCCGCGATTCTTCACCTGGTGTCGGTAAGGATGAGGAGTATGCCTTGGCTGTCGAGTTTGCAGATGCGCTCGAATGCGATGTCGAGCATGTTAATGCGGTATGTGCTACACCAGATTCTTATTAGAGTTAAATAGTAACTTTCAGTGCAGGCTTTGTCGGAGCAGGAAAGGGCGTTGAAAGACTATGCCCAGGAACGCAAGGAGGAATCCCGTAAGTTGCAAGTCCAAGAAGTCATGAACTGGGAGCAGACCTTGGACATCGACGAGCAGCAACGTGTCACCGAGCAGGATCTGATGGCTATGAATGCAGATGACTTCGATCGCTACCGTGACAAGGCTGGTGAAGCCTACCAGATTCATGTCGCAGAACAGTTCAAGAGGTTCGTCGAGATGGACCAGAAGGCCTTTCGCGAGCCGAAAAAAGATGTCTCATCTACAGGCGGCCTTGAAGGCCATGACCTGGGCCTCCCTGAGGACCAACTCTACGACTTGTCCGATGAGGACAACGAACTAGACGTTGGCGAAAGCGACAACGAGGAGGCCAACGACAACGACAACGACAACGACAACGACAACGACAACGACAACGAGAACGGGATTTCTCTCGTGTGAAGGGAAACCGACTTTGGGTTGATGTTGGATAGAATGTTATGCCATGACTAGAGGCAGGAAGGTAGACTTGCTAGCCGCGTGACTAGGGAAAAGGAATACAATGATTATAGATCTTCACATGCCGTGTTCGAAAGCGTACAGTCATTTTCACCGGACCCAATAATCTGAGGAACTCCGTGCCATCTCCCAGTTCCTCCCGCCACCAATGGCACTTTATGGATTTTAAACCAGCTTCTCATATAGCCGAAATAGGTGATTACAGTATTAAAAGATCTTAGGTAGTAAGAAATATTCTCCACCATTCAAAGGCATGTGCTAGAGATCCTTGGGGTTGAAGATAACGTTAGGCTATATGCGTCATATCTCAGTTTGGGCTCGCAGCTTAGTGTAACCTATATAGGAATAGATGACGCCGAAGATAATATTTAGATAAATACTGAATTTTCATGTGAACGAGGCTTGCTTGCGGAGTAGTAGCGTGTAAAATGTAAGATACAAGGATACAAACTATCTGCAAAAGGAAAGGCTTCAAGAAGCTTGGGTTCCTGGCTGTTGAGGAAGCTAATTTATTCCCTTCATTCTATGGATGGTACCGAGCGGTTCGGCACGAATATTCATAGCGAATCACAGCACAACTTAGTGTACTGTGAAAGAGACTTGGCTTGAAGATATCGAGATAGAAATCAAATCGAGAATCCAATAATGTTTGTAGAGTTAACGGTCCGAGAGATCACTAAGTAACTAACTTTTTGAAGCCGCGTCAAACGGTCGAGCATAAAGTACGTTCTTGGGAAGTATTTCCCCGGATGCTTGATTTGGTGCCAGTACGTCGACCACGGTTCAACCTCCCCGCATCGAAATATTGATAAGCCAATTTATCACTCTTAAGTATTTATCTCCACCTTTTCTCCACCTTTTTTGTCTTGCACCTTATCCCCCACACTCCACTTTTTAAGACAAAAGATAAGCTGTGATCGAAACTCCTACCCAAGACATGGCAGACATCTCACGACAGACGAGTGACTCGAGCAGCCCCTTTGCAGACAAGAATGAACTCACTCAAGGAGTGACCCAGGTCCAAACGAAAGAGCCCGTGATTACCGCGGATGGAAGGCAAATCCTCCAGCTAGAGGACGCCTTCGAGAAGACTGGCTATGCCTTCTCTCTCAAGAGAAAATGTAAGCATCAGTTGTCTCGCCTCCTTTCTTATACAAGCTGACAACGCCCCAGGGTGGATTTTGACGGTTGTAGCACTGTGCCAGTAAGTCGAGCCTCTGCATCTGATTCTTTGCTAGGAAGATACTAACTGTTCTAAGAACTTCTATGAACTACAATGCCGCCGTCTACTCGAATGCAGTTTCGCCTCTCAACGACTACTACCACATCACGAATGCCAGACACGGAATGATTGCATTTCTGGTCACCTACGCCTTTGGATGCGAATTGTGGGCCCCATGTGAGTTTCCTATCTCCAATTCTCTTGGCACAACCTGAACAATTGCAGGGTCTGAAGAGATTGGCCGGTGGCCGGTGATGCAGCTATCCCTGTTCCTCGTCAACTTGACCCAGATCCTTGCTGGAGCCAGCACGAGCTGGAATCAAGTCCTCATTGCCCGTGTTCTCGGCGGTATGTATACCATTTCACAATTGCATAATATGGAAAAGTATTGACGTTTACACTATAGGATTGTTCTCAGCTGGCGGTTCAGTGACTTTGGGTATGGTTGCAGACATGTTCTCTGCTGATGAGCAGTCCCATGCTGTTCTGTGGGTGAGCTTGTGGAGCTGTCTCGGTTCTGGTGAGCACCCCTCTTCCTTTCATTTAATCATTTTTGCACTAACAGTCTCAAGTGATTGGTGGCATCTGCGGCGGCCCAATCGAGCACTATTTGCCATGGCGATGGAACTTCTGGATTCAACTCATCTTCGGCGCCGTTGTGCAAGCTATCCACGCCTTCACGGTTCCTGAGACACGCGCGACCATCATGCTCGACGAAGAGGCAAAGAAGCGACGCATGCAAAATCCGAGTGCCAATATCTATGGCCCTAATGAAATCAGACCACGCAAGGAGAGATTCTCCATGAAGGAGATTCTTGCTACAATGTGGCGGCCGTACTACATGTTGATGACTGAGCCCATTGTCCTGTTCCTGTCTCTTCTTAGCGGTTTCAGCGATGCTCTCATCTTCAGTGAGTCGTCCCCGCGTTCGCATAATTCTACCCAAACGCTAACCAGGAAAAGGTTTCCTGGAATCCTACGGCTATGTCTTCAAGCAATGGAACTTCAACCCGAGCCAATTCGGCCTCGCCATGATCCCTCTCCTCATTGGCTACGTCCTCTCATACTTCTCGTTCTTCCCAGTCATCAAACGTCAAAACTGGAAGCGCAATAACGGCCGCGGTGAAGAGCTTACATCAGAGAGTCGTCTTTGGTGGCTGCTATGGATCGTTCCTCTCCTGCCTATTGGTATCCTCGGTGGTGCCTTCGTCTCAACAGGCCCACCCCTTCCATGGATCGCTCCGCTCCTCTTCTCCGTCCTGATCGGCATGGCCAATTACGCCATCTACTACGCCACTATCGACTACATGGTTGCGGCATACGGCGGGAAATACTCTGCGTCTGCCACCGGTGGTAATGGTTTCGCGCGCGACTTTCTCGCCGGCATGTGCGCTCTATACACTGGACCCATGTATAAGACGCTGAAGCCTAAGATGTCTGGCTTGTTATTGTTTGGCGTTTCTTTCGTGGTCTGCATTCCGGTATACGTAATCTACTGGAAAGGCCCTCAAATCAGGAAGCGCAGTAAGATGGCCCAGGAGGTCGCTGATGGCGAAGAGCAACGCGCTGCGGAGAAAGCTCGTGACGCACATCTGCAGCAGGACCGTGCCGACCAGCACCAGGAAGGTCTTAAAATCTCAATGGCATAATGGGTCGGCAGTGCATCGAAATACCCTTGTGATTAGTCGGCATGGGCGGAAATGCCGGATGCGAGGTTGGAAGGATTGCGATAGCCAATATCCAATGGGTAGGGAAGGAGCTTTTCTGTGCTACGATGATAGATGACGGAATCATTCGAACCATAAATACCCTAATGAAGGTTCATGAATAACTTCCGCATGACGTTGCTCGGCTGGCACGATCTTGAAGCAGCAGCGTTGTTGGTTGTTTTCCTTGATATTTTCTTCTTGCTTCGTTCTATAGATATGTAGAACATACCAATTTTTCCAAACACATGGCGAATGATGTTTTCTAAGACGTATTCTCCAGTGCTTGTCTTCGATGATCAGTGCGATATTGGGTGTTCGTCCGAGAAAAGTCTGCGACCGACGTCGGGGGATGATCGCATATTTCCAGCAGATCTCAGCATGGCCTCGGCACATTGGATACTAGAATCTTGGCACTACTGTGGGGTGCATTCATTGTTCTATTATTTAAACTGTCGTTGACTGCTGGGAATGTATGAAATATTTGATTTGTATGGTAAGCTTTCACATATTCGTCCAGCGAGTGCTACACAGCTACACCGCTACATACCCAGACATCCGTCATGGGTAACACGACTGCTTCCCAGCGCCTAAAATGGAAATGCCCACGCCTCACACATACGTATCATATGCAAAGCCCGTAAAAGGAAATCCCATGCTGACAATCCCATGGCTGTTCATGTGCACCTCCTTTCCTCTGCGTCCGACACCGCATCCACCCCGCGTCTCCCCATCTATCGCAATACCGTTACCCTCCGGATTAGGTTTTATCTCAGCTACCCTTCTCAAAGAAGGAATTCACAGAAGATCGGCGTGGGTTTTGCATGCAATAAATGTGACGCTCCAGGCCTGGGACCTGCACATGACATCACACCATCCCTGCATCCAGTACCTTGTCGCGGCCCGTAGCCGCTCCGAGGCCTATCAGGGACCCGAACGGCCAATGCGCACCAATTGCACTCTGCCAGCTGTACAAGTGCATCATTCCACGTTACTGCGCTTTCGAGGGCGAACTCGACTGGTGTGGCCTGACATGGTGCCTAATAGGATGGCGTGGGGAGGCCACAGCGAGCCCAAGCATGCGCCCTTTTAAAGAAATTAGGGCCTACTTATCTTTGCAAAGGAACAGAATACAGGTTTAAAAATGGGCGTTTTGGTGAGTTAGGAAATCAAGATCTTAAGCTGGGAGAGGGCTGATGACTTGCAGAACCCAACCGCCGATCCCACAAATGTCGTGCAAGCGCTTGTGTACACTCTGCTAGACGTCTTCGATGCAGCACGAGATTTGCATCAAACGTTACGACATAAAGAAAAGAGGGACTACGAGCACAAACTGAAATCGAAGGGTTACCCGCAGTCGCGGAGGATCGAATACGTTGAGGATGGCGAGCTCAGCACGGATGAGAGCATCGTAATGGACAAGGCTGCTGTCACACGACAGTTCGAGATTGGCTATCAAGATATTGGAGCGCAGTTCGCAATTGGTGATGGTATGCCATATCTTTTCTCTAATTCGCGCTGAAGAAGGCATGGCTAACAAAAGTTTCCTCTCGAATAGTCTTTTCACAAACCGCACTTCAGTCTGCCATTATAACGCTGCAATCTGTAATTATAACCACCTTTCTATACGGACCGACTTCACCTGAGCCTATCTCCCATCACCTTTCCAACGTGCTAGCCGCCTGTCGTGCCTCAGGAACGATCTCTGTGGATATTCTTGAAGCGCAACATCAACGCCAGCTTGCCATTAAGCTCCCGCCCCCTCGAGTAACTGAGTCTCCAGTAGGCCACTCGGGCCATTCAATGCCTCTTCCGTACCCAGTCACCCCTGCACACTCCACGTCCACACCCTCAACGGTTCTCAACAAGTCCCGACATTCGTCTTCAGGCCCAGACGAGCGTACCCTGACATTGTCGAATCCTACCCTCGAGGATGTAGCCAGCAGGCCTAGGCCAACACGAACTGACACTGAATCAACTTCCTTCTCCGGCCTGACCGCCTACGGCACGGAAAACTCTCCGAACACGCACTACTGCTTGTACGCACGGGATCTGCAGCGACACCCGTCCCAATCTCTCCATTCAAGCATAACTTCCAGCTCTTCTCCATACTGTCCGTATTGTAAACGTACTCTGCATCTCTCGCCCGGAAAGTCATGGGAAATCTTCAAAGACGATGAGGGCGTCGAGCGCTGCTTCCAGATCCAGAATCGGTTCGTAGTCAAGTGTCATCGCGAGGGTGTAGATGGAGGGTATTCGTGCATACTGTGTTCCAGATCAAGAACTGCAAGAATGGACACCGTGTGTGGGGACGTGAAGGCGCTCATCAGACACATCTGGATGGACCATGATGCCATGGAACTAGAGCTTGAGGAAGATGCGGTAGAGGTCGTGGAGGATGTGGTCGGGCGAAGGAGAGATAGCGGAATGAGCTTTACTGAATCAAGGGCAAGTCGAAGGAGTGCAAGCTTGGGACCGAGCGGAGGCCTAGGACGACGGAGGTATGAGAGGGGAGTGGAGACGCCAGAAGGTCGATCAAGAAGGGAAAATTGACGACAACTGTGTTGTAGCATTCGAGGTAAATTTTCACATTCAACTCCCTCAAGGATTCTGTACTTTTTCGCTGGAATATATTCTTCTTGTCGTGCTTTAGTCATTTTCTTGGTCGGTCACGCCTCACACACCACATCACCACATACTGCAAATCGTCTGTCGCTCCTCGCATACGCATACATGAGTATCTGCGCGTCTGCAGTCATGCTTCAATGCCCTATCCCCAACTCGACATCGCTACTGCGGGCTCTTTATCCTCAATCCTCGCCTCCTATGACGGAAATGGCAAATGCTATTCGCAGTAATCGACACTTTTTCCTCGCTGCAGCCAAAACTACCTCATTCAGCAATTGAAGGAAGCGCAGGAATCGGCATCATGTAGCTTGAGAAGTGGGTTGCGCCGTGCGACACCCTCGGGCATCCCAAAATCGAAACCACCATTTGCCGATTCGGGGTAAGCGCATGACGTTTTAGGCAAGGTGGAGCTGCGGGACGAGAGAAGGAAGCGAAACAGGAGCATGCTGTGTTTGAAGAGGACAATGTCACCATGTTAGTCCGAAGAATGAGGTGAAGGAGGCTATGATAGGAACATGTGGTGATGTACCAGCATGGTGGTTGAGAGCGTCCGCAGGCGAATTGGTGAGTTGAACCACCCACGTAACTGGGACGAGAACGGAATGTCTGCGACTTTCCGGGCTGATGACAACAAAGGATGACGATTCGACTATTATTAGATAGTTTTGCTTTCAGCCACAAGCAATGTCCTATTTTGTCTCGTCGTTCTCGCACGATAAGTCCAACCCCAGAACGTCCCAACTCTCTGCTATTCGAACGTCACTCTTGTCATCAACTTGAGCTTCGGTTTGGTTCGATTCGTCATTATTCACTGTCGCAAGAACAACAGAAGCAGAGGTAGACTATAATGTAAGTGTACATTTCGCAGTAATGCAACACCATCGTCGGGAGCCAAGAGTCGGGAGCCGAGAGTCGGGAGCGAAGAGTCGAACATGTGCCACGGCCCGAAATCGGCTTCGGTGGTACGGAAGCGTCATTCGGAAATGTCATTTCTTCGGAAATGTATCCGCGATCGGCCGCTTCGTATGCCACGCCGCAAGTGCAAGAAAACTTCGCATCAAGGTCAACATCGACTTCAGGGATCCCCGAAGGCTTTGAAAGAGACTGCATCGTATCTACATCCCGAGATCGCTCCTCCGCCAGCTCATTGACTCGGCCGTCCCACGCCACTATGTCGCCAGCTATCATTGTTCCTACTCCTATCGAGGAAACCACCAAACTGCACTCCAAAGGCAAGCATGGCCACACCGCTGATGCTCTGGAAGTTGCCAAAGCCCGCTTTGTAGAAAGGAATGCGACGAGCTTGAAGTTGCATGCAGAAGCCGCGAAGAGCCTTCCTGGAGGGAATACGCGGTCGCTGCTGCACACCGCGCCGTTCCCTGTGTTTCTGAAGAGCGGGACGGGATATCAAGTTCTTTCTGAAGATGGAAACACGTAGGTTTACTCTTCTTGTTCCTCAGATTATTGGGTTGGCCCTGAAAGCTGCGTTTCAAAATTCTCTCCATGGCGTGATCTTTAATCTCTTCAGAATCTACCCCTTCTTTTTCCAAGAACTTGTGGATAGAATTACCCCGCCATATCTTTTGTGCTATTCTCAGACCTCAAGCCCGAACTAACCTGTCCTAGCTACACCGACTTGGTTGGCGAGATGACCGCAGCCCTTTATGGACACTCGCACCCCCTCATCCAAAGCGCCCTGATCTCCACCATCCAACACACCGGGCTCAATCTCGGCGGCAACACCCACCATGAATCCCGCCACGCCGCTCTCCTCTGCTCCCGCTTTGATCTCTCCCTCATTCGTTTCACCAACTCAGGTACCGAAGCGAACCTACACGCGCTCGCAGGTGCAAAGCGCTTCACTGGCAAACGCAAAGTTGTAGTCTTCACGGGTGCTTACCATGGTGCCTGTTACATGTTTCCTGCTGATTCCCCAGCCGAGAATGTGGTGGATAGGGAAGACTGGATTATAGCTGAGTACAACGACGTCGAGGATGCCAGGAAGAAGATTGAGGAGAGCGGGGATGTCGCAGCGGTGCTGGTCGAGGGGATGCAGGGCGGCGGGCCGTGTATCGTTGGGACCCACGAGTTTCTACATCAGATTCAGACTTCGGCGAAGAAAGTCGGTGCCGTGTTCATCTTGGATGAGGTGATGACGAGTCGGCTTGCGCCCGGTGGACTACAGGAGTTGGAGGGGCTGAATCCAGATCTTACGACTATGGGGAAGTATCTTGGAGGCGGGATGTCGTTTGGTGTATTTGGAGGCCGAGAAGATATTATGCGACTGTATGATCCGAGGGATAAAAGTGCCCTCATACATTCAGGCACTTTCAACAACAATACGTTGAGTATGGTGGCTGGGTATGCTGGGCTCAGCCAAGTGTACTTACCTGAAGTGTCTCGGGAGTTCAATAAGATGGGCGACAAGTTGAGGGAGAAATTGCAGGAGCTTAGCCAGGGTACGAAGATGGCGGTGACGGGACGGGGCACCATTATTGGTATTCATTTCTTGAAGGATGGGAAGAAGGATATCAAAAGCTATAGAGATAAGAAGGATGACAGCGAGCTGAGGGAGCTGTTCTGGTATGAGATGCTGGCAGATGGGTTCTGGATCACCAGGAGAGTGAGCATTGCGCTGATTCTTGGAACACCCTGGGAGGAGTTAGAGAGGTTTGCCAGCTGCGTCGAGGCCTTCTTGAAGAGGCATGAGGGTCTAGTCAAGGTTTGAGAGAAGACCCAGTGTCACGACGTCTAGATTCCGTTATGTCGGTTGGGTGGGCGGCATCGGTCATACTTATGGATAGAACGTCAACAGCATAATGGTGGTATCTTGTCTTTCTCAATTCGTCACAGCGAGCACAATGCAGAACATACAAGTTCATCTCTTAGTATGATGAAATGCGACATTATGTAATTAAAGAACATTGATTATGAACAACGAAACATCTTGCACATTATCAGTGGACGACATAATTCACCAACCCACAACTTCTACCTATAATAAGCCGTTCACAGACTGGTATTTCCCATGATTCAGAATTCTTCACATAACATACATTCAAACCTTACTGGGCAAACAGCGATCTTAAAAAATAACCAGGAGCATCAACCGCTCGTTGAAAATGAAGTTTACGAAATACAACATGAGAAAAAAGATCCCCGGCCTTATCTTAGGTACGAATACTGATTGGGAGAAGTTCCCCGGCGAACAAACCACAGAGGCATTCCAGCTCGAAAAAGCAGGCTGCGGCCACGCATTAGCTCCTGGATCCTCACAGCAACTTCCGGCAGTGTGTCCATCCTGCCAGGTCAGTAGCCTTCTCAACATCCTAGGCATGTGCACTACAATGTGGGCAAAACAAGGAGGACCATACCCGCAAGACGTAGGCTTCACCTATGCGAAGCGTAGAAAGGAATGGAATTTCCGGAAATCACTATTGGTCAAGTACATGTGCCAGCTAGAGCTGTGGGCAGAGCAGGAGCAAGCATGGGCCGCCGAGCATCCAGGGGTATTGGAGGGACTAGGCAAAAAGGCGTCGAAGATCAGGAGCTCTGGAGATGCCCTCGCCATGGCGAGGATGAACATGCCTCTTGCCAACACAATGAAGAGTGATTTGGTAGACGGTGATCGACCGAAGAAGTGCCAAGGCAGGAAGTCCGTCCGTTTCGCGGAGGATACGCCTGAGAATCCAAAACGGTTCAGGCCTTCGTTCAATCGGACACAACCTGGTTATAGCCCGGGTCGCTGGGCTGCCCGCGATGGCGAAGTCTTTCTCGACACTTCCTTTGCTTATGACGAATGGTATGGGCGGTCGGAATATGAGGCCGTGTTGGATTGGCGCTGGAATGCCGACATGGACGGCTGGGCGGGCTATTTGGTCGAAATGGGGGTGGCACTGCATACTACCCCATCTCGACGGGACTGGAGTTGAACAAAATTGCTCAGTACGAAGCTAAGATAGCCGGAAATTTAGAATGATAGAACAGCTGGGTCGACTATGGGTCTGCTGCAGGTAAATGCTATGAATATTTCGTGAGAGCCTGTGGTACAGATGTGCTAGAAGTAATAAAAACAGTCAATAGCATGTATGGAACCTTGTAATACCGAAAGTGTCGTGCTCGCCTGTGTGAACAAATGTGTGCTAGTGTAGATCTAGGAATGAAGTGTCTAGTCGTCAGCCATATTCCGTCAATGATAAAGAGTCTAGAGTGCACGAGGCCATTTTATCATGGAAAGGAAAGGTACAACACCCCTAAGATAATAGTAAAAGCGCGGAAAGTCCCGAGAACACCCGAGGGCCTTTCACTCGCGCACTGTCCAATCACGTGACTGTTGTCCACTCACTCGGGCGCCTCTAGGTGCTACTGCGCTGCCGGCTCCAAAAACAACAAATCGTATCCCCCTCGTCCCCAAACGCTCCATCCCGCGCCAAACCCAACTCGCAACAATGGCATCCCGCACGCGCTGGCCGACCATCACCTCCACTGAAGCTGCGCAGATTATCTTCGGCGACACCTTTTACAACGACTACCTTTATTGGCAGCAAAATGCTGCTGACATAGATCAGATCCAGTTCTACAAATCCTGCGAAGATTGGCAATCGTCGATACAGAGTCTGCAAGACGTAGCACCCGGCGAGACACCAACCTGGGCTTCGTTCAAGTATTTCATGAACTGGCTGAGGTTAAATGGAAAGCTGTATCCCAAGGCGGATCAATTCCCGACATCGACTCTGGCGGTTGCGTGGGGGTGCAGACATCTCATACACCCCGGAAATCCACGCCAGGATGTCTCCACCTGCCCAGTGTGCATTATGAGTTCCTGCGTCGAGTCTCTAGTAAGGATCGCGGATGCTTGGGAGAAGATCTGGGGAGGACCAGTCACCAAAGAATTCCGTGGGGCTTGCAAACCACCGCCACTGTACTACAAGGTGAAGCAGATCTGGCACGTTGAGAAGCTGAGATTCGCAAACCTCGTCTCCGTCTATGAGCATCATGTGGAGGAAGAGCAGCATTGGGAGGAAGAGTCTTTGCACCTCTTTGATCACAGTTTCGAAGACCTGGTGAACGCCAAGTCTTGCGCCGAGGCCCTACAAATCGCGAGAGAGCAATGCCCGTATATGGCGAGCGGGGCAGACGTACCTTTCGCAAAAGGCGACAGCTTTCCTGGCATCAAGGGCGGGTCGGTGGCTCAAGGCGCTGAAGGCGAAGCTTCGAACTTATCTTTACGCTCATTGTCGACGCCGGAAAGCGCTTCTTCTCCTTACTCTACTCAGGGTCCTCTCGTGGAGTCACCCCGACCACATCTTCCACTTCGATCTCTTGAGTCGCCTTCATCTGCGTCTTTCTCCGACTTTCATCAGCCGCCACTACCACCGCCATTATCCTCCCATCCGACAACTACATCACGAGATCAGATACCGGATATGGGGAAGACCAAGAAGGTTGCTTTTGCGGAGGATTGCGTTGAACATGCAAGTCGCAAGATGTCCCATTTCCACAGGACATCGCGGCTCTACACACCAGGAAGACACGAATGCCCGTCGGAAGACGGATGGGAAGATTCCAGCTTCTGCAATGCACCTGGTAACCAACCCAAACCCTCGATCTCGCTCTCCAGACTTGACGCTAGTCTGGAATCAACTCATCGACTAATACTGACCTATTAGTGCCGGCCAAAGACTCCGATTCGGACACGGAGAGCGACGATTCGGACTCCTCCGTTTCCAGTGTGACTTCACTGGTGCAGGGCGAGAATGACCTGAGCAGCCTGCAACGCGGCCAGCTTGTCCAACCCTGGGCAGAACTGGAAGCTGAGCCGGAAGAATTTTCGGACAGGGACATGGATGGGGGTGGAAATGATTCAACGTTAGAGCCAGCTTTTTACGGTTTGGGCATCATACCGACCGTGGAATATTCCTTCTTTCCGATCTATGAAACTAACAGATTGATTAAAAAGATGAATGCCAGGCCCAAGAGTGCCGGCCCCAAGAATACCAAGAATGGTAAAATGGAGGGGATTGGGTACGGAAGAGAATGGACTGCTTCTTTGTTGGGACGCCGAATGCGCGAGGACTTTGACGATGGAGAACCAAGCTGCAGCGAGCGCACTGCCGCGCGATTCAAACGTCGGCGTTGAGAGGGCTCTATTGGGCAGCTTTGGGTGAACTCAGCATACGCAGTGTTCCATTTGGATGCTCGATTCACAAGCAGAGATGGCTTCTTTCTTCTCTTGGAGCTTGTACTGTACAGTTTTTGTTTGATCGTTTGCGCTTGCAACTTTGCCCCGAACCTGGAGTGACGACGTAGATGCGACAAGGTGACGGCGACGCAGCATTTCTACTGACGATCATACTGTGTGGGCGGTTTCAGCGAGGGAAATGGAGACGAGTATAAAGACGGAAAGGAGAGGATGAATATCTCCGTGGACAGTTTGGGTCAGGGAGATAGAGACGGGTATAGAGACGGAAAGGAGAGGATGAGTCTGTTAGCGAGCAAGGTTCCAAGCAAAGGAGTGATTCTAGGATTCGACGTCGGCACTGCTGGTAGGGAAGATAGTCCACCCGCTCCGACACCGCACTTGTTTGAGAGAATTGTTCAGTGTTTGACGCGGATGAAGAACAAGTTGGGGGAAGGCATTGTGCCACCGAATGGGATGTAGACATGGCTCCCGCTAGGACCAGATTCGATCTCGGGAGAGGAGGGGATCCACCGCGGGGACCAAGACGGGGCACAGCTGGATGAGAGTCATTCTTCATCCCTCTCCCGACTTCCACGCTCTATTTCAGATGCAATACATCCCTCCCCTTGACCCCCATAGCCTCATCGAGTTTAGCACTTCTCGACGACGTAAGCCCGGAGCGGGTCGGCCACCTCCCTGATAGCACAGGCGAGGCTGCGCATCTAGACTAGGCTGAAATAAATTTTAGACCTCGCTGAATGTTCCTCTGATACCTACCTACATAGGACTCCCTTATTACCGCAACGCTCGCGGCAGCCAACCCAAGCATCAGCCATGTCTACTTCCCGCCTCGGCACACTTCCTTCACCCCCCCCACAGCTATTAAAAAAACCCCCCGTCAGGTTGAAATCTCTAGGGGCCTTAGAGCGATGAAAGGCCAAAGGGCACACAGGTACAGAATGAGATTTCATCGAAGTTGATTGCGGCATTGTTTTTGGTCGTCATTCTTATATCCACCCCCCCTGGCACTGTTGAGGCCGCAGGCCCAATAGACGTCCACGTAGAGGAGAAAATAGATTGACAATTTATGAGTCTCTTGTCGACCTTCTCTTGTCCGCCGAGGTGAATCTCGCCCATGCATACATCACAGCTGAGATTTTGCTCCGTCATTGGAGCGGCGAAAGCCAAATAACGTCTACTCTGCGTGTGCCTTGAGCGCAAACAACCTCGGACCACTGGAACTATACCAATCTTTCCTACACCTCTTTCTACTTTCCTTTGGTGGACCTCACGCTCGAGAGAGGAATATCAAGCCATTGACAGCGCAAGCCCCAGTCCCTGTCGCAGAGAAAGATCAATCCTTTCGCCTCGGGAAGCTATATTTGTGTTTAGGATTCCGCGGGCGGAAAGTCGCGTCGAAAGAAAGGCCGCGAGATATATATGATATCCAGTCTCTGGGCTCATTGAAAGACGGCTGACGTTGACCGTGCTAAGCCAGCCGCCCCTCGACGATGAGAAGTTGGATGTCCGCCACTTCGACCCCAGCGCCCCTTCCCCCCCAGTGAGGGTTTGGAGGAGGAGTGAGGGTTGTTGGCTGCGGCGATTTCGCTTAGGGGGGTGTTGAGTTGGTGAATGCTAGTCCGGAAACAGTCCTGAGGCTTTGACTGTAAGGGGGTATTGGCACGCAATGTGTTTCGGCGGCTTAATTACTCGGGTTGTTTACTCGATGGTGAGTGTTCAACAGTAAACAGTCTGGAGTGTTGAACCGTCATCATCTATTTCAAGACTCCCGAGGCCGAGAAAGGGTTTGCAATGCAAGTTTCACGACATGTGTCATAGATGGAGAGTTTTAGACCGACAGAGTACGAAGTCAAGTCTTCGCTTATCTCAGAGTCATCTTCTAATCTGCATGGATGCACCTCTTGCCTTTACAAATTGCAACTTCAAACACATCTATCAGCGACTTCCACATACGCAACGCCAAGCAGGTCCAGTTAAGCGCCTACGCCATCGCCTCACTCCACAAGTACGAGGCATGCACGACGATCCCAAGGCGGTTAAGCCTTCCGTTAGATGAGTATCAGCGGATGCTCAAACCCTGATGTACGCCATGGCGGCATCAGACTCCCATCGAGTAGGCAATCGATCAGTCTTGCCCACACAAACAGCAACCGCAGCCGTGGCCGAGCATTCGCGGATAGCCAATCTGGTCGCATTGCACGACATGGACTAGGCTGGTTGAGCAGCGGGCCGGGCTCCACACCGGCGCTCGTCGTCCAAGGCGCTCAACACAAATGATTCGCAATCACACTCGAGCTTTCCGTGCCGCACCGCGGGCGCCCTCTATCCGTCCCACCCATGTGAACGGCCAGCCTGCGCGCTGGGCAATGCCTGCGAGCCCAGAAACCCCATTGTTGATCCGTGGTCTCCAGATATAAAACTCGTGCTCGTCGATAGCCGAACTGGTTGGCAGGCCAGGCCTCACCGGCGGGTGCTTGGATTCCAACTCCAGCACGAGGACAAGGAGATTTTCAAGGCCATGGAAGTCCACAGCAGGGCGCTGAACGCGTGCCGTGGGTGGGGCATCTGTCTCGAGGACGGCACAGACGACCGACGACCTAATGCACGGCGGTCACTGTCGTACAAAGTGCGGAGCAACGAACTGTCGTCGAGCCGGCAACGCCCTCGACAATGTGGAGGGTTGTTCTGACAGGCCCGATGGTTGGGCCCGAGATGCACAATGGAGGGAGCGTGGAAATGTTTCACAGCAGTTGAAGGCTTGTTCTGCCGTCATCAGCAGTGGGGAGGTCCGTCGAGGCACGCCCCCTGCATCGAGCCGCAGCGAGTGACCAAGTCAGAGGGCCGTCTCGGGCGCTCATTGGAAGCTGGGGATATTTTCCGCATCCTCATTCAGTATAGGCAGGTAACGTGACTGTCAACATCTGCGACCAGGGTCGACGATAGCACACGGCGAGCGACGAATGGGTGTGGCAGAGAGGGGGGTCAGCGGACTCTGTGGCGTGGAAGTGACCTGGATGCTGGGAGGGACTTGCGGTTGCCTTCCTTCCCCCCGAGCGCCGGCCGGACTCTGTTGAGCGCCGCTGGGGCTATCCTCGCCGCCATGGACAACGGCACTTCTGCCCCAGCATCTGCAGTTTCGAGCCTTGAGTCTTGCGGGTGAGGGCGAGGACGAGGGCAGAGGTCGCCTTTGATGAGCTGTCACTGTGGCGAGGGCGATCGTGCTCAGCCTCATGCCGCCACTAACCGCATGTGCTCGTCGCTCAGCTTGCGTGGAGCGGGCTGTCCGGCGACCAGCTTCATGCACCGACGCAAATCCTCTGTACACTGGGCCGTTGGAAGGTCACGAGTATCCGCGTAGTTGCACCATGGGCGCGTATAATAGGACAGCGCATCGCTATAGCGATCCTCTGGACTCAACCGTCTCACCAGAGCTGGACGCAGCCGTGAAGGCGGCCGCAGAACGCACGAGGTCATACGAGCATGGCATACGGCGTGCACTGCGGGAAACGCGCCTCGGAAGCAAATGGAAAATGGCAAAATGGCAAATGACTCCTCTGTCTGGGACTCGTCGGCCGCCATTGCTACTGCGCGCCCTGATTGCTCGGCCCAGCATCGAGGCCCCTCTGGGGAGTCGTGGGCGGGAAGGCCTCGCAGCCAACTCTTCTGCTGCTGCCATTGTCCGTTAAAGACAAGCTTACGGCCCTTCGTGATGCTCCGCAACCGCGCCATCAGGCCTGGCAGGCTGTCGCTGAGCTGAGTGCGCGCCGTGTGGCTTTGGCTCGTCGACAGGACGGCGGTGACTCGCCCGCCGTGACGCTCAGCTGCGCGCAGAGCGTCCGTCGCAGTGCCGTCTGGGACGACGCGGGCGTGGTGAGGCCTGGGGACGACGGTCGACGGGCGACGGGCGACGTCTCTGGCCGTCGTCTCTGGCCGTCAAAAAGCCTCAAACTCTGTGGGAATAGCGACGGGTAGCGAAGTCGGTGCAGCCAACCAGCGGCGGTGCGTGTTCGCCTCATCCCTCTCGGCATGGCACCTGCGAATGGCGGGCGCTCCCTGCGCATGGCCTGTTTGCGAATCGCCTCCCT
>MU002095.1:0-40974 GCA_010093585.1 Melanomma pulvis-pyrius CBS 109.77
GGTTGAGGTTGAGGTTGAGGTTGAGGTTGGGGTTGAGGTTGAGGTTGAGGTTGAGGTTGAAGGTAGAGTGGAGAGCGTGGAGGAGAGTATTATAAATACGTCGGTCTCCATATCGGAGTGGAAGTGAAAGAGGGCCGGCAAGTAGCGGATAGCCTTTTCACTTCGCGTACTACAAATATACATATAGCGTGTACGCATATAAGAATTGATTCCTCTCACTAAGGTTATGATTCTAAAGCTGAAGATAATTGTGATAGCATTTATTGCGTCCTATTACCATTCAACATAAACCAGACACAATAACTTGGAGGAACTAAATAATATTGTTATAATCTCTGAGTTTCAGGTATATACTTGAATGTTTAGAAATTGGACTTATCCTGTGAGTGGAAGGTGACGGAGATGGATATGTGCGAGATAAACTGCATCTTCTCAAACCCCATTTGGTTCTAGAAACCTCTCGTCCCAAACACCATGGGCTTGCTAGTTTGCTACGCCAAACTAGGCTCTCTTTGTTCACACCTGTTGTATAGAAGTTGGTAAAATGTGAGACCTATTCAACTAAATCTTCATAATCAGATACTCTTCCGCTTATGCTCCTCTTATAGCTCTTCAACATATACCATGATTGAGCTGCTTGAGTGCATTCGCGTCTACGGTTCGCAAGCTAGAGCACCGCATGCTTGGCTTTCTTCAAGCTTTCAATAGAACGCGGCTGACGGCACCGGAAACGCGACAAGAACCAATCCACGTTCAAGCAACAGCACTTTTAAACCATAGTACGCAAAAAAAAACAAGGCGAGGTAGCTTACGGTAAAGAGATGCGATGGTGGAGAATATACAGGCGATATTCAAAGTAGCGACAGGACATAGATAACTAGAATATACCCTTCCTGTATTTAGAGAACGGTTCACATTTCTGCTTCTCGTAAATAAGGAGTGGATGTGATATTTCGCGTTTCAGAGAACTCCGCAACCAATCAAGAATTTTATCTACCTCACCTCGACGATATGCCCACTCTTTCTAGGTTTCCAATAACGTCTTGCGTCATAGCCAAATTTCTCATACCTTTACTCAATATCACTGACGTCGCGTTTCTCTCCCTCAAGCCAACAGCACTCCCGCAATGGCCAAGAGCGCTGGCACAGTCTATCAACACATCAGCAGCCATTCTCACAAATAAAAGCATGCCCCAACTAGCGTTCCGAACCAACCGACCAGGCCCCAGATCCACCCTTCCATCCTTCCTCGAAAAGAGACTTCTCCAAAGAACATACCTGCACAGCAATAATCTTCGACTTGACCGTCAATCCACCAACCACGCCCGCAACACCCACACACCCCAGGAAGAACAGATTGATCTGCCTTCCTATTTCCGCCTGCGGATGCAGAATCCCCCAGACGAGGCCAGCGGCCAGGAAGCCGTTGTACAGGCCTTGATTCAGGGCCAGGACCTTTGTTTGGGCGGCGTAGGCGGGAGTCATGCCAAAGGTTTTATGGCCGCGAGGCGTCGTCCACATGAGCGATTCGAGGGCGAAGATGTAAGTGTGGATGGTGGCTACGAGGGCGACGGGGAGGGTGGAGAGGAGAGGCATTTTCGTGATGGGGCTTGATGGGCTGGAAGGGGAGGTTGAGTGTAAAAGAAGGATTCAAGATACGAGGGTTTAAGTAGAGATGTGGGAGGTTGTCGGTGATTTGAGCCGAGGGATGTTGACATGTCACCGAGAGAGGGCTCGGCGACGCCGAAGCTGAAGGATTGAGTGCACCTCCGGAGCTATTCCTAAAGCAGACGGTGCGTGGTACAACTAACTAGTAAAACCTAGATTAGTTCTATAACAGCATTATATAGTTTTATTTTATTCAAGACTCTATAGCTGGTAGCTTAAAGGTGTATTGGCTTTTAGTGCTTTTCTCGTCCTCCATACCTCTTACGTCCGCTTACGTCATCTTCCACCTCCGATTATTCGTGCTCTATGTATGTGTTATCAAACTCGGAATAATTCTCCAACGCTTTCTCTGCATTTCGCTCATGCCAACGATCGTCAAGTGAGAGGTGCTGATTCAAGCAAAGCTCTTTACTCAGGTGTGGTAGTCTCTTGATAACCTTCCACCAAACTCTATTATTAGGATTACAGGAGTCGACATCTCCAAAGTTCATATAGACGTAGTTCCAAATAAAATGCCGAAGTAGGTGATGTTCGGGCATGATTCTGTGCACGCATAGAGAGCAACTGGAGAGTCGAGAACCCAGTGGGCATTATCCTCGCCGAGCTTCATGAAGAACTCGAAGATGTCTCGCATGGCGTAGTCCCTAAATCCTGGAGCATCGAGTTTGCTCCCCATAATCCAAGCCCAGATCCAGGCCTTTTGCTCCCATTTGACGTCGGACAGTTTGTTCTTTTGCACCCACCAGTCCCAGGTTTCGAGTTGACGATTCAACGTAACCCTGGCGCCTTTTGCGATCTTAATCTCCATCCCTGATCATTCATAGAAAAGGGTAAAGGTATCGGGGTCAAAGTCGCTGGGGAGTTGAATGTAGCGTATGTGATGCGCATTTTGAAGACGGCCTTCGAAATACTTCGAATTCTCACGAAGGCGCTGTTGGGAGATCTCCTAAAGTTTGAAGCCGCTTCGAATGATGACGGAGGGTTCTTGGGTTCTAGCCGGGCGAGTTAAGGTGATCAGAGTCTTGAGATGGACTGGCAAAGTTACAATTGCATATTGCTCCCGGTTTGTCCACCGCACGGGTGATGCGTAGGGTGAAGCCTAGCCACCAAGATCAGCATCATCTGTATTGCTGCATCGACGCGTATACGGAAGTCTGCGTGGAGGTAGTTTATATGAGTGGGCTCAAGCTGCATTTTGGATTGAAGTACCTAGCCGGATGCATCGGACTAAACCGATGTCCTTTTGCCCCCGGAGAGGATAGAGATGGAAGGATGGACAAGGGAAGAAGTGGTCGGGGACAGCAAGGAGATGTTGCGAGTACTTCCTGTAGAAAAGATAATAAACAATTGTAGCAATTTTATGAAGAGATGGGAGATGAGTGGGCATGAGATGTGAGCGTCTAGAAGCGTTTCTGCGGTGGTAGCCGCGACTTCCTCCTCAGCGGCGACCGCATATACATTACATCACCTCACCGCACAACATGTCCTCAACTCCCCTTCACTCTCACCTTCCGGCTGAAGATGCGCTAGCGATTGCACATCTTCTCCCACTCACAGCCCTTCCCTCTTCTGCAACAACCTTTTACCCCGGACATCACACATCGTACCTTATCCACGCCAGCAGCTCCTCTACCGACCGCCACCATGACAGCAAAGAATGCTAAGAAGACATTAGTCGAGCAGAAGCGCGTCCCGGACGGAAAGCAAGCGACTACGAAGAATTGGCTGACACGCCGCCTGCGAAGGTCAGCATCGAGACAAGGAAAAGACAGCGAAGACACGGTCGAAATAGGGCGGCAGGCATCGCTGAGGCGGCCTCAGACGGCACCTTCAGGACCTGTGAGGCCAACCGTCTTCCCAGCGACTTTAGAGCCACCCTTGACGCGCCCTCTCAACAGGCCGCCCCCGCGGCCACCGCGGCCGGACTCGGGCGTCATTCGGGACGTGAATGCGTGGCTGGATGCAAGCACGATCAAGCCCGCACCTACACTCATGGCTGGTCTCCCCTACTGGAGGGAGGGAGCTTTCATAGGCTCTGGTCTATCCTCGGATGTCCGATACGCTGTACCTATTGTGCAAGCACCTGAGACTGAGAGACCCTCAACGGCCCATAGCGAGCACATTAAGTCCTTCTGCCGCCGCGCCAAGAGGATGCAGGTGCGAATGCCAACTCTCCTAAGAACCAAGTCCCAGCGAGTTACCGTCGTCCTGCAGAAGGGGACTAACAGACGGTCAAACTCTACGCCACTCTTGTCGCAGCTAAACGAGATGCGTGCGGCAGTGACGGCGGTACCACAATTCACAATTCGAACCGGGTCTGTGATGTATTCGACACCCCGACTGACGGTCACGACAACCTCGGAGTA
This sequence comes from Melanomma pulvis-pyrius CBS 109.77, assembly GCA_010093585.1. Taxonomy (NCBI): domain Eukaryota; kingdom Fungi; phylum Ascomycota; class Dothideomycetes; order Pleosporales; family Melanommataceae; genus Melanomma; species Melanomma pulvis-pyrius. The sequence continues at coordinate 4,035 of MU002095.1, forward strand.
CAATGGGGGATGGCTCGGAATGGGCCAACGACACTTTTTGGATCCACCTCAGCGATTCGGAAGTCCAGTTCTTGTGAGACTCGGCGAGTGTGGTCGTAAATGGAGTGATGCGCTAACGCTGTAATCGGGTAGTCTTTGGGGACTGGAGATACAATGCGACCGTCGACGGCAGTCGACTATATGCCTAGGGAGAACTCGGTGGGGAATCTGTCCGATGCGCCGACGTACTTTTCAGGGCCGCCGCCACCGGCCTATCGGTCTCAGGCGGCCTCTATCGTCACAACATCATCTTTCGGATGCATCGATGGTATGAATTCGGAGCAGCGCCGGCAGCCCAGGGAGGGCCAACGCAGCCGCGGCGTGAAGGACAAAATCAAAAGGTTTGCGCAGAAAGCTCATTTCACGAAGTGAAGATCAATGGACGAATGAAGTGACTATGGATGGACGAGGAGCGTGACGTTGGGAAGGGGAGTGAATGTGGACAAAAAGGGGAAAGAGGACATATGATACGCAGGATGGGGACACGTATCAGGCTCACATCACATCATGTACGAGTATTCTACGCAGCAGGCATCTCGTTCTACGAGGCGTGGGAGCCGTGGGAGTTGTGGCCATGTTGATTGTGTAGGCACAGTCGGGATGCGGGCCAATCATGGGCCACGCAGGACGGGAACACGTACTATGCAGCAGAGATAGGGACCGTGGAAATGCACATGGCTCGATGCGGCTTGACCATGGCAGGCTCCTCTGCAGCTCCGGCTGGTGACGTGCGAGGGTGCGAGGGTGCGAGTGCACGAGAGTGCGAGGTGGCCGGGTGCGCGGGTGTGCGACGTCGAAAGCGGCCCGCGGTGAGCCGAATGCGTCTGGAAGCCGTCTGGGGCGCGCTCACCGCCTGCGGTATGGAGGGCTTGGCGGCAGCTCTCTGCCACGACCGCTCGGCCATTGGATCTCAACGTGGCAGACGCTGTACCACCCCCCTTCCCAACTCCAGCGCAATTGAGCCCCACGCCGCCGTGCTGATGCGCCTGGCAAGAGACGGCCCTCTACTAACTCTGGCCCGCCAACGACTCACGGCCCGCTCCTCCCTCCGCGCCCGCCGCTCGCTGTCCCCGGCCCCAACTCCCGCCCAAAAACCCTCCCACGGCCCGTAGCAACAGCACGCCTGCTGCACTGCTGCGCTGCTGCATCTGCTGCACCCGCCTCCACTGCAAGCACGCGCGACGCCACCCGGCCAAAAGTAAGCATGGCCTCGTCTTCTGCCGACGCTCATTCGCAGCCGAAACGACCGCCCGCCATGGCCAGACAGTCCTCGACGTCGTCGCAGGTGTCGCAGTCGCCATCCGACGGCCACCACAAACCCACTTCGCACAAACCCCAGCGCCAGCACGTCGTGGGCGTGAGCCGCGTGCAGAGAAACGCGTCCGCCGGAAAGAACCTCAACAAGCTAAATAAACTCTCGCAGGCCCAAGCTGGCGATGGCAATGCAGCCAAGCACCACCGCCGCTCCCACTCTGGCAACTCGACCTCCGCTCCCAGCAGCCCCCGCCCAGGCTTCAAGCGCAATGCTTCGTCTGGCGGCATTGTGAGAGTTGCTAATCACCCCCATACACATACCGCCTTGCGCAAAAATCATTCGAGCGGCCACCTCGCCCGCCTCGGATCATCCAAGAACGTCCTCAAGTCGTCAAAGAGCGAGGTTGCCCCACCCAAGAAAGCACTGCCGCAGCCGGGAAAGGCCTACCATAGCTCACTAGAGGACCACCCCACCGTGCATTTCGACGTGGGCGACGTCGACGACGACGACGACGAGCACGACGACGGCTGGACGGAGGAGAGCGCGTCACAGTCACCCACCACCACCCGATCGAACACACGCGCAAACACACGCTCCAACTCAGTCATACTAGAGCTGAGCAGACAGATGGACGAGGGAGCGCCGGGGACTATTGGAGAGTCCTCCACGGAGGAAGTGAACAACTTGCAGACCCACTCCCCCCCGAGCGGCCTCACCCATACCCTACCAGATCGCACGCACAGCTCGCGGCAACTGAACGGAGGCAGCCCGCATCCCCACTCGAGACCGCCGGACGCAGACATGATCACCTCGAGACTCCTCCAGCGCAGCTCCTCCCACAACCCTCCTCCACAGACGTCGACAATCGCAGCCACAGTGCTGTCGAATGCGCGCGATGCGCGAGACCTCAGCCGGAGCGCGGGTTCTACATTGGTCGACACCCCAGGCCGGGATCTGGTGTCGCGCTTCATGGATGGAGACGGCTCTGCCGGCACTCCAAGGGACAGCAGCAGCTTCTTACCGTCGCGCGGTTCGCCGCAGACTCCAAGTGGCGAGCTCGACAGGAGCAAGCGCAACAAATCTATGCCAAATGTGGCAGGCGCGGGTTCAAGCACGCCTACCAGGGCGCAGTCCCGTCGCTCAGGGACGAGCACGCCGACTGACCTACCGCCGTCGAGGACACAGCAGAAGCTGATGCTCCAGCGTGCCTCTTCCAACATCGAACCACAGAAACTAGTGCCTGTCATCCTCCCCCGGACCGGTGGTCCCCCGTTCACGTCCGGCATGACGTACACGGCGAATGGCGAGGGGCGTCTGGACCCCCGTCTCCAGCAGCAGTTCAACCACGTTACGATAGAGTACAAAGTAGTGCGGCGGTATCGCAACCCCCTCGCAGATGCGCTGGTGCGGATTGAGCAAACGCCTGGAACGCCGCGAAAAGCTCGGATGTCTCGATCGGCAGGTACGAATGGATTCGTGAACGTGCACAGCAGCAACAGCCTGAGCACAAGTTTCAACGAGGCGAGTGTTGAAACAGATGGATCGAGCGTACGACGGTCGCGAGTCAGTTTTGACCACGGGCGGGCTAGTCGAGACGAGGGCGACATGGAGGGGCGACAGAGTTTCGAGAGCGAGAATGATCGAGGCCGCAACGAGGCGGAGGAGATGTGTCGACGGCTATGGGAGAGCACCGAGGTGGTGGAGGGCGACTGAGGGGATTATTCCACGTGTCGAGGGACAGTCATGTGAGTGTTGGGAGTTGCCAGCGCATACGGCGCAGGAGGGACGACCAAGGCCTCGCGTACTTTGCAGGCATCCCACAGCGGGTGCGAGGAATTGTCGTGGCCGTCATGTGCAACTTCTCTGGAGCGGCGGATGGGTTGAGTCTTGGGTGCGGTGCTTGTTGGCAGGGGCCTTTATTGCCAGCGTTCTGCGAGCCCGCTCACGGGGGCGGTGGTATGCGGCGACACGGTGGTCACTCGAAATTGGCGAACAGGCCGTTTCTTGTGGGCCGCAAGAGTTGTCATTTACACGGCCAGCGTCACGGCGCAATCACTGGACGGCGGACTGATGGTCGCAATTCGCAAATGGGAGACAGGGGAAGGACGGGGCCAATGGCAGCGGCAGACTAGGCCGGAGTAATGGCAATTTCTCTCTTTTAAACATCAAATACCAAGACATCATCTCCCCACGATTCCATTTGTCACCGTCAAGATTTCCGTTGCTCGGACCGAAGCATGGGCAATCGAGGGCGAGGAAAACACGGAGCGTAGTGTGGTGGAGCGCAGTGTGGTAGAGCGACGGGGTCAGACGCCAAGCGGGTGCATCACCAGCACAGCGCGCGCGCTTTTCTCGCACAAGCACGTTGGCAAGGCTAGAGAGGAGGCTGGGGCCAGGCTGAGTCGATTGGCTGGTGCGCGCCGTGGTGCTTCGCCGCGAGACAGCACCGGTTTCTGGGCCTGCCACGCCCCCAGGCTGGTCTGGTGCCTGAGGACTGGCGGCGCCGGGGCATGAGGCAGCACTCTGCGGGGCGTTTCACTACTCGAGGGCGGCTGGGGAAGATGGGCGAGGGGGGGGACGGGCGCAGACAAGATGGGTTCCGCGGTGCGAGCGACACATAGGGGTGAGCAGCGCGATCTCACGATAGCTGGACGGTGTTGAGGGCGCGGGCTGCAGGTGGTTGTCAGCGGAAATTCCACGGCGGCGATCAACGCGGGCAATCTCGAGCGCATGCCAGGCACACCCGCCAAAGAACAACCGCCGGGCTGGGCGGGCTGAGGTGGGCAAGGCGGGCTGGGGTTAGCGCCCTGGCCAACGGAGCCGAAATTGCGCATGGGAAATTGCGCCGCATTAAAAGCCTCCAGGGCCCCAGCCCGTCGCCGTTGTTTCTCCCCAACGCCTCGTCCACCTCGCACGCCGTCCAACCCAGTCACTCTTTATACCAGCCCGCTCAGCTCAGGCAGTGCCTTGCGCCTCACGCTCCTTGACCGATACTTTCACAGACAAACGCACAACAGCAACATCAGCAGCACCACCCAACAAGCACACACACGCACCCACATCTACACAATCGGCATACACCCAGTAACCACTACTGTCGCCGCTTCACCCTCCGAGACATCGCACGAGACACTGCTCTACCGAGACCCTCGCGCAGCCTCAGACACATTCCAATCCAGCTTCAGGATTCCACTACCAACCCACACCACAATCATCACGATGCGCTCCTTCCAGCAGGTCGTCGTCCTCCTCTTCGCGCTCTTCGCCTTTGCGCTCGCGCAAGAGCCCTCGTACGATGCGACCGTCTACGTGACGTCAACCGTCTACCGCGTCAACACCGTCACTCTCTCCGGCACGCCCACGGGCAGCGTCGCAAACTCCACCTCGACCATCTCTGCCTCGGTCGCGTCCTTTGCGCCCAGCTACTCTGCTGGCAATGGCACCACCCTGGCCCCGACGGGCGTCGCTCCTTCGAGCACCGCGCCAGCCTTCACGGGCGCTGCATCGCACCTGAACGTCAACGCCTTCGTCGCCGCCCTCGTTGCGGGCGTCGGCTATCTCGCACTATGACCGCTCTGAGCTGCCTGCAGGACTCTTGCAGCCCGCCGCTTCTTGCATCATCGACCTGTGCGCGTCCTTGATTCAGCGTTGCATTCCCCAGAAGCGTCGGGCGTAGCATCGAGCTCGGCCTCGGAGCCCTCTCTTTTCAGTCATTATGTGCCATGAGGACGTTATTCACGTGTGGTGTGCGCTGGTTTACCAGCCCGCCGACTTTTTACTTCGACTCTTCCTACTTTAGTATCCGGATACCTCTTTTAATCCTTCTCTTTTTTGAACGATTATCGACGACGTGCGTCCGGACCCTATATCCACTTTCCTTCGAGTCAATCATTAAAAGATTTGCCCTTACCCTACCTACACCCCATGTCTTGTCTGCCCGGTTTGAATACCTTTTTGTAATTTCTACTACCCCCTGTTTATCTTGTTTGCTTGTCGAGGCCTCGACACTTTGAACGACCATACGAACGATGCACGCGCGAGAGGACGCTGCTTTGCACATGCACACACATCATCACTGCACAAACTCTATTTTGTTATCATGCGTTTGCTGCGAGCTGCAGGCTTTGAAGCTATTTACCCCCTACCTTTACGCCCTTCTCTTCGTCGTCGATTGTCGTGCTATGCAAGACACATCAAGACAACACTACTTCTCTGGTGGAGCTGGAGTTTGGAGATACCCCCTTTTTGTCCCCTTTATTGTTTGCACTTTCTTGCGCCCGGAGGGGAAAAACAAACGACCTTTGTTTTGGAGTCTCATGTGTTGGCGGGTTTCTGTGGTTTGCGATGCTTGGAGAGGTGGAGGAGACCTTTACCCGCATGAAGCTGGTCGTCATTCCAGCATGCTCTCTGTCATTATTCATCCGCCCGTCAGCTTTGGGAGACGGCGGTTGCAACGGGCGAGAGTGATTGCGTGCCACTATGGCTCTGGATCAGATAGAGCACTGTATCTATTGCGATAGTTGAACAAATACCCCCCAATATTCAAAGAAAAACAAGTTTTTGCCTGCCATTGTGTGATTTGTGTCGCGTTGCCATGGCCGTCGTCGGGGGCCGGTGCGATGCTGGGAAATTGCCAATAAATGTCGACCTTTTTACCCTATCGACAATCTCAATTTCCTGCCTCGTCTTCCATATCACAGTATTACTCAATTACTCACAAGACAAGGCAGGGCACACGGCGCAATATCAAATCACATCACATCACATCGCGTCGTCGCACACATATCATCGTGGGTTGCAACTATCAATATCAACAACTATCGAAACAATCAATCAATCAACCAGTCAATTATTCCACCTTTCCAAAATTCTTCTCCTCCTCCGGCCAAGCTTCTTTCTTTCTTTCTCTCTTTCTTCCTTCCTTCCTTCCCATCGCCCAGCGCCAGAGCATCAATCGTCCTCCTTCCCCACGCTCCAGCCCCATCCGCGAGGCGACTGCGCCCGAAGAGGATAGGATAGCATAGCATAGCATAGCAATAGAGTAGAAAAGGGGAGACGAGGTCCGGATGCGGAACCGGCACCGAGATGGGCGATGGCAATGCGATTCGCGACGATGGCGAACCACAAAAGGCGCGCGCACGTGCGGAGGCGTCCGGCCTGGGCCTAGCGGGGCTTGGTTTGCGCCGCGGTTTGTTTATGACCTTGTTGGGGATAGCGCCGGGCTGGGCTGAGCCGCATCGGGATCCGTGTTGTGATTATTGTCCGCGGGGAGCGTCTTGTTGACGACTGCCCCTTCCTTCAGCGAAGACTATCGCGGTGGTGGAGAGTGGCGTAGGTGGTAAACGTGCGGTCTTTTGTCTATTGTCTGTCTCTTGGCATAGGTGGTAAACGTGCGGTCTTTCCTCTGTTGTCTGTCTGGCGCGCACGGAGACGGGTTTCCATACACGTGTTCTTGCAACTCTCAGTCTTCTACTATTTGTCCCGTTGCAGGTGCGAGCCTCAAAAACGGTCCGTTGCCAAGTTACTCTTCTTCCATTTTCAAGCTTCTCTTTGCGCTCTATCATTCATATCTCTTCTTAGTGGCATCGTATGCCCGATACTTTCAGATCTCTCGTCCTTGGACTCTTGCCTCCTTCGCGCCTCGAGTTCAAAATCTATGTTAGGCCACGAAAATGTGCTCGGGAATATGCCAGGAGGTATCGGACCAATGCGCTTGACAAAATGGGCTCCGTCTTGTGTATGCTAATCATTTCGTCTCTTTCAGCATCTGCCGGATTGATTCACTCATCAGTGACTAAGATGCCCCCTATCTTAATAGCAAAGCTTTGCCATAGTTTCTCTACTTTACTCTACCGAGGCAAGGAAAGCTTCCTAATCGCGAGTATGTGAGCTCCACTTCTCAACCCACGACAAATGAAACCTTTGCCCCGTTCCAACTCTCCATATTCAGCTTCATCTGCTCAACGAACTCCTCCACCGGGTCCTCGTTTCGAATTTGCTCAAACTTCAGAAGCATCCTCGCCAGCGTATACGCGATCCAGAAAAGAGCCAGTTGCTGAGCCGGGCAATGTCGTGCTCCGCCTCCAAAGGGAAGGAATTCCCAAGTTGGTCGTGCCTCAGCCCAGCGCTCTGGTCTGAAGGCCTCCGGATCAGGACCGAAGACCGACGCATCACGGTGAAGTGTCCAGAAATTAATGACAACGACATCTCCGGACTGCACATAAATAGGCTGCGAGCCATCGTGACCGCCACCGCTCGGAAGAATTGTGTCGGCCGTACACTCCCGCGTTTGCGATGCTACTGGAGGGTAGACTCGCATAGCTCAAGCACTATTAGTACGGAGAGGAGCTGTAGGCGACGCAATGTACGACTTACCTTCGTTGATGACGTGCTGGATGTACCGCAAGCTCTTCAGCTTCTCGAAGGTCAACGCCTCCTTTTGCAGCCCTCGCACTTCTTCTCTGCATTTCGTCCACACGTCGGGGTGTCGAGCCAGGAGAAAGAAGATATTGGTCAAGGCTACGGCAGGCGTATCGCGTCCGGCGAAGAACACGTTGAGCAGCTGGCTGGTAAGCATCGACCGGTCGCTTGTCTCCTTGGCCAATTCATACACCAAGACGACTTTCCTCTCACTACTGGAATTATCTCCCTCGGACTTGTCTTGCCGGCCCTCCTTCCGCTCAAGCGCTCGATCGACGTGTCTCCGCGTATAATCTTGTATGAGTTTGCACGACTGGAAGAATTTCGCATCGCGCACGAGGAATCTCGCCTTGCCGAGGAGCACGCGGATTCCAACGCCCTTTTGCGCGTAGTTGAACGCGTCCAGGAAGGCCTGCGAGTCGATCGGACACGAAGGCAGAAGGGAGCCAAAGCTCTCTCCAAAGATGAACTCGGAACTGGAGTCCAAAATCTGAGAAGGGGGTCAGTTTGTAGCCTCCTTATGCCGTGGCTTGGAACCCTACCAGTCTATCGAACAGTGGCTGCAGATCTATCACGCTTCCATCTGTGGGCAATAGTTCGAAGAGGCGTTCGACGTGCACGTCGAATGTTTCACGGTCTGCAATCAACGTTCTTGTGAAGGCGGGCCTGATCATGGCTCTGGCGTGCTCCCACACCTTGCCGTCGTTCACGATGATTCCGGGCCCGGTCATGTCCTGCGCGGGCCCGCGAATGGGGCGAACGCCAAACTTCTCATGCTCGAGTGATAGTACGGTTTGGATGTTCCGTGCCGAAGTGATTGTTATAGTCCGCCGCGCAAAGGGAAACGACTGGTAGGTATGTCCGTACTTTTGGGCATCGGCTTGGGTCGTCCGCATCCGACAATGATTCTTCATCGACTTGAACGTCGCGAAGAAGGTGTCGAGGCCGAAGAATGGATCTCTCGAGGGGAGAGTCTTGGGCGGGGCGCAGCCATGTTTCGCCGAGGCCTTGCTCAAGGCATAACGCTTCTGGATGCGGCGGAGGTAAATCTGCGTTATGAAGAGGGCTAGAGCGGCCAAGGTGAGGGACACGAATAACCCCATGATATTGGACGACGACACTGCGGATTTGACCTGGGCTCAAGGCGGGGCGTTTTGTCTATTTATGCGAGCGATGGTCGTTCAACCCCCCTCGAATTAAATTCATTTGCTGTGCCTCTGCATGTAAGCTAACCCCGCGTCCTTGTGAGAGGTCGGCTATGAAAGGATGGAATGATATGATCACGCTAGACTCAATTCAGCGGGCGTAGCATAAGACAGTTTTAGCCCGTCTTCCACATCACAAGTGAATTACACTGCATGAATAGATTGGATATGTGTGCTAACGGAGCCCGGCTTGGAAACCTCCAGGGCTGCGGGCCGACGTTCATTCAAACTAGCTTCTCGCACGATACAGACGCATACGCGCCCGAACCGTACCAATACCATGGGCGCGGGTACCCGAAGTCAGCCCTACTGCGAGGCCCCCGGCTGAAGTTTGGGGTCCATGTTTGGTCCCCACCTCCAAACAATGGCTTCGTCTGGAATCGGACGGTCAGTGGATGGTCTACACCGCCAAACGAGAGCGGGGGGAGGGAGAATGAAACCCTTACCGGGAGAGTTGTTGATATGTGCGATCCCCTTCTTGGTCAAGTCGCGCTCTTGGATTTCGGGCTGAGCTTGAAAATGGTCAGAGAGGGTTCTGGACTGCAACAGCGCTGATTACCACGTACCAGTCGGCAAGCCGAGAGCTGCTGGAAGGAGAAGAGCAAGAATGCTGAAAGTCTGGAAAAGCATGGTGGATCGGGTGGTGGATCGGGCTGATGCTGAAGCTATGTGGCTGTTTGCTTGGAGGATTGTAACCGTTATGTTGCTGATCACGGTGGACAGATGTGGCTGTTTGCTTGGGGGATTGTGACCGTTATGTCACTAATCACGGTGGACAGATGTGGCTCTTATATTCCTTCTACCCGTCCTTCGCTGCGTCATTCCTCCCTCTTGGATTCCTTCCTTCATCACAATCGCGAATGTGATGTATAGCCTCCAGGCATCAGTGATTCGACATTCGGGTATTAATCTAACACAGCGTACAAATGCCGAAAAATCGAGATTGCGGCGAGGGGAATGGATAAAGCATACGCCTACCGGGACAATCTGGCCGGTTAGACTCCTTCGATCACTTTTCGCCAATTTGGACGAATCAACTTGACGCAGTCCTTAATCGTTTCGGGGATTACTGAATCCTCTAGCGAATCCCCTCCCGCTGCGCTGCTGGTTCATGCTATAGCTTGCTTCTATCACACTTGTACTCCCCGAGAAGTCTTGGTAGAGATTCAACGGCGCCTAGTTCGCCTTGTGCTCGTGGAATTAGGTGTTTTTTACATTACAGCCAAGTGGTATCTTGACTGGGACTTTGTCATGGGTTGAAGTCAAATCCATAGTCGTGCGTATCATCGAGCTTGGAATTCTTCACCTTCTCAGGCCCGAGATATCCAACCTTTCTGGCCTTTGTTGAAAACCTCGTTGATTAAACATGGTCTCGTTCTACGCGCTACTAGATAGCCATCGTTATGAGAAACTGGATCAACCTGGGCAGGCAAGGTCGGCAGGCAGAAGCGTTTCCCATCTTTTCCTCCTGATATCGACGGCTATCATATTCAGTGTCGTGGGGTTCCTCTCTGGGTACAACATGCGCATTCAACACGAATCGTACGGCACTGGTGAGACTACTCAAGAACGTTCCTGAGACAGCTCGAGTTCAAGCATTAACTGTGCATATCCAGTCCATGTCAAGTCTACACAGCTCTCTTTTGCATATAACCAGACGTTTACACTCCCCCCAACCAATCTCACCAACGCCGCGTGGGACGCGATATTTCCCAGTATGTGCCTTCAAACCCCAACGCCACTTCTCTTGACATTTGCACATGTTCTGACCAGCAATTGCGTGTAGCCGGAGCAGGCTTCGTCGTCCATCCAACGCTCTCCCCCAACAACACTTCCGGCATTGCCGTCTTCCACCAACTCCACTGCCTGAACCAGTTGCGGGCGGGGTACTACAGCTCTAACCGGACTCTGGTCTTGGAGGAAGACGACTCTGCACATCCCCACGGGCCGGCGCATACCCGGCACTGCTTCGATTATCTGAGGCAAAGCCTCATGTGCGCTGCGGACTCGAATCTCGAGCCCGTGATCCCGGAGTTGGGCGGCATTACCGGGTGGGGCAACACTCGGACGTGTAGAGATTTTGGGCAGCTGGCGGAATGGGCGACGAAGTGGAAGGCCGGCCAGGAGCAAGGTGCCGGACTGGGGGTCTGATGCTCGATACTGGGTAATTGCAACTCTTCGCACGCTAGCTAAAACTCCCGCAAACATATGTATGTGTACAATTTAGCAACTTGTCCATTCTTCGGTCTATTATTCATCGGTCTTGAGAGTCGATCTGTCCACGTGATTCATATCGACCCTCCTCTTGTCTGCCCACGCTTCCAGGGCTTCCCAATCCGCACACTGTGCGACATGCTTTCCATCAGCTGTGATATCATCGGATGCCGACCTATCTACGAAGTTGAACGTTGCCGGAGCGAGAGACGGCTTGCACATAGCATTGGTGCGGAATTCTTCGAGACAATGCTCTGTGGAGCGGCTTTGGTCAGTTCTTGGATTCGGCGAGTTGAGGGGGAGCAATCGCATACCAATATGCCACCGTCTTTCGTGCAGCTCGTACCCCGTGATGTTGGGCCAGTAGTGGTCCCGGTGTATCCATTCCCGGATCCACTTCAAGCAATGCAGTTCGTGGTATGCTTTCAACCGCACGATGTAGGATCCATCCGGAAGGCGGAGGCTGGTGCGGTTGAGCTGAGGCTGCATTTGCGCATACTCACTGGGCTCTACCCAGATTTGCGTGTCTGCTCCATCAGCACTGGCTGGCTGCGGGAGAGGTACTACTTACTTTGCAGCAGTGCATCCCAGGCATTGTCCAGCTCGGCCCGTGGATCTCCAACGAAGGGGTTTCCAATGGCAAACTTCTCGGGATCCATTTCCATCACGCGCAGACTGTATTGAAGCACGCTCTTAGCGGGAGCTGCGCGAGCTTAGAGATACTTTCATCCGATCGTGAGGATGGTACTCACAGTACAGATTGAGGTCGACGTTGTCGCATGTTGCTGCTCGTGAGAAAACTGAATGTAGAGTAGATATGAGCACGAGGTAGCTTGTAGCTATGGCAAAATGAAGTAGCACCGCTTTCTTGGTGCAGTTGGACTGTCGCTGTTCCGTATATCTCTCTTTGTCCTCATATTCCGTCAAAAGTGGCTCATCCACCGTGTCGCATCCGCGTCCATGTTCGTCCATCATGTGAAGGGTTGGATTCGGGAGGAGCATGAAGCTGCGGCTGAGTCTCGACTCTCCCACCCCGCGGCACAGCCCTGTGAGCATTACAGATACCGGAGACGGAGGGGTTGCAAAGTTGCTCTAATTCACTTTACGGTTATTGTGAAGACGAGATGGCACGACTCCCGAATTCACTTGGCTCGTCGGCCTACTTCCTTACTTCGGAGTTGAATGATGCCATCAGGATTCAAGTTTTAATGCATTAGGATTCGAGACTTGAGGCATCAGGATCCGAGCCTCGAGGCATCAGGATTCAAGCCGTGACACATCAATCTATCAAGCTTGGAGAAGGAACCGTTCGCCTACGTGCATGATCGGGTAATCTTTCATTGGCTGAGATGGGACGCCACTCCCGTAGCTTGTGAACCTCTGATATTCGAGTATCGATTTGCCCCAATTTGTACACGGAGATGCAGCATCCTAGCGCCGTCTTACACACACTCTAAAACTTCGTCTGGGGTAAGGCGTGGTATCCTGGGCTTTTGGAAACGATGCCTCGTATGTCTTATCACGCCCTGTGCTTGGCTGCACTGTGCCGCAATATCATCTTCAAATATGTGTCTGGGCAAAGACACGACATTGGTCAACACATCACCTCGCCGGGCGTTCCCGCATGCGCCTAGAAGCCACTGTTCTGCACAGTCGGTTGGAGTGGTCAAACTGGAGTCTTGATTTGGTCCTTCTCCTTCGGCATGTATACTCGGTGTTGGCGACGACTGGGGCATGCGACTTACGTCTGATCCTCCTGCACTCCTCTGCTGTAAAGCGATGGGCTCATGGGAAAAAATGAAATAAAGGTGCCACTAAGCCTAGGCTTCCCGCCCCATATTCACTAAGTTCGTTCGCTTCCCCATACACACCACTTGTCTTACCTTTGAATCTTTATCGCCAACATGGTTGCAAAGACGGCGATAGCACTTGGAGTTGTGTTCCCACTGCTTGCTATTCTTGCAGTCATGGCAAGATTCTGGGCGAGGCGGAAGAAGCGCATGTCCCTACGAATCGATGACTATATGCTAATTCCGGCACTCGTACGTTATACAAGACGTACTATTCTCATCCCATTCTAACATCATACAGGTGCTGAGCGTCGGCAATGCCGTCGCCATGTTCATAGCCGCGATTCTCGGAGACATGGGACAACTGAAGCCACTGGACAAGAAGGGGTTCCCTCCTCTGGACGATTCCTTCCAGACGTTCTACAAGGTAGGCTCCTCGCTCACACGTGGCGGCAGATGAGTACTGGACATCACCTGCTTACACATATCGATCAATCGCTGTAGGCTATCTATGCGAATAAATTGTTGACAACCGTCGCGATCGCAGTGACGCGTCACGCCATTCTACTCTTCTATGGGCGCATCTTCAGAGGCCGTGCGTTTACTTGGTCCCTCTGGGTCGTCTATGCTCTCAACGCAGCTTGGGGCATCGCGTTCACATTCATGTTCGTCTTCAGCTGCCGACCCATCTCTGATGGCTGGAAATCGCCTGCTGGAGCCAAGAACAGGAAGTGTCTGCCCTTGTCAACCGTTCAGAGCAGCGCTATTTCATCAGTGCTCATTGATGTGGCGGTTCTCCTTGTACCGTGGGCTCCGATCTTGCGCTTGACCATGTCAAGAAGAGAGAAGGGTGCCGTCTTGGGTATCTTTGGCTTGGGTTTCATGTGAGTGGATGACCATCAACGAGAAGTGGTCCGTCAACTAGTATGAGCCTAACTAACGTTTGTGTTTTACAGTGTGGTTATCGTGGCTATTGGAAAGACTGTCGAGTTCTACAAGGTCAGCGCTAAGATCGCCAAAAGCCATCAGATCCAATGTAAGTTCAGGACCGACATCTACCAACGTGAACAAGTGTGGTTCCTAACATTTTGTCTAGATGAAATGGCCGGCACCATGTACTGGACAATTCCCGAAACTTGTATCGCTGTCGTTGGTGCATGCCTACCAACACTTCGTCCACTCTTCCATGGCTGGTCTCCAGAATCCGTCCTTGGCTCTGTGCGATCTGCGCTATCGCTCGGTTCCATGGGAAGTGGCCGCGGGAAAACGCTGAACTCTACAAAGGGACAAACTCAGCTCGGGTCATCATCTGGGAGTGGGACGGATAGCATTCGTAACCTGCGGGATGATCAGGATTACGAGATACCGCCCATACCAGGGAAGGCTGAACATAAGGCAGACCAGATTCATGTCGAAAGCCAGGTCATTGTGTCATCATCGGAAGGCAAGGTGGGAGGAAGAAACACTCGAAGTGGGCTCAACGATGAACTTTGAGTCTAGCTGTTTGGTGGGATCGATGGTTCGTTGGGTATGATGGTAGGATACGAAGACGGATACCCTATTAGCACGCACACACACCTATGCAGCATCCTCCTCCTATATAGAGACTTAATTAGTTCCACCCCACGATGCGATGCGATACGATGCGATGCGATGGAGATGAGATGTTGTGTCCTTATGGCACTTTCTAGCTTACCTGGGTAGTGCTATGACATCCATTTCTATGGAGTGAGGAACATACTTGCAATACGAATTGTATAACACCGTACCTATATGGCCGACATGGTATTACGTTCCGTCGATCAAACCATATCGAAAACTGCGGTAAGTGAAGGTTTTGCAATCGATAGCTAGGAACGAAGCCCCTCACAAAAATGATGACAATCATGAAATGGGAAAGCTGCCATTTCTCAAGGCAGCAGATAGAGAAATTGATATGAAATATGGCAATATATTGGAAGTACATTGGAAGTTTCTTTTGTGTTCGTGTCGTATTCATTTGTGACCCATATTGCCCTTACCCGCTATTTGTTGTAAAAGCGCTCGTTAGAATTCATGCATTTGGCGGTCTGTGCCCGGTGAGGGATTCAAGAGAAGAACTCCGAGAGAAAGGGAGATGGGAAACCCTTCCATGGCTTTGGTATACGAAGTCGGCATTCTTATTGGACATGGCCAAGTTGTCTTTACCCCGCCATTGGTACCATCGTTGTTCAGCTCAGCTCAGCCTTCACCTCACCGGAATCTGCACTAATTTAGCACCAGCCTTCTCAAGTACTCCACACACGATGTCGCTTCCCATCATGTCACAAACACCCCTCTGCATCCTCACATCTCTCTAGGTGGACGACCTTTAGGTGGACGAAGCAGCTTACCACAATGGCTGGATTTGGATTCTCAATAGGCGATATCGTATTAGTCAGCAGCCTTGCTTTGAGCGTGTATAGCTCGAGCAAGCAGGCTGGAAAAGAGTTTCGCTCAATTTCCGATGATGGTGAGCCCTACGGTTTTCTAGCGATGGGTTGCTAATTATGTGATAGTCGCGTCACTTCAGACTTCGCTTCGTGGGTTACGCGAAGAGATGGAGAAGCCAGAATCGCTCATCCATCGATCGAGCACCACACAGAGAGGGGAGCTTTCAGCTCTCGTAGTCTCCTGTAGAAGCGATCTCGAGGACATGGAAAAGAAGCTTGCGAAGTTCAAGTCGCTGCGGAAGTCGAACGCCCGGAAACGCGATAAGCTGAGATTCACGCCAAGTACGCAGGCAGACTTGAGAGCCAAGATTGCGAGACATTCTGATCGGCTCAATCGTTTTCTCAACGGCCTACACACAGGGGCATTAGGACGAGTCGAAGACAATACAGAGAGGCATATCGAGTCTTTTGGGGAGATTGTAGAAAAGCTTGACACTATCCATCAAGATGTCCTAGCTGGAAGGAGAAATGCTTCCATCTTGACTAATATGGACGATTGGATTACTCTTGAGCAAGAACTAGTTGATGATAATATCACGGAAGTTGATGTTGAAACAAATAGAGACGAGATTGAGGAATGGCTGGAATATATCCGAGGGAAGATGACTCTGAAGGACACACTAAAGGACATCATGAATAACGAAGAGAGTCGAGCCTCAACCCCGCGAGCCTTGGAAGGAGGAAGTATCGAGCGCCAGGCCATTAGATATGTAGAATCAGGGAAAAGTATTTTGAACGGCAACACCTCTATCGGAAACAGTCTTCCTCCGACCATTCCCAGGGAAGATCTGTCCGAGGAAGAGAATATGGATGTTGAGAGTCAATCCAATACCTCTTTCGAGAATGGCAAGATTTACGAAGATCTCACGAAGCCTGTCAACAGTCTCCAACCAACAGTGGAGGATTATGATTCAGAATACAGTGATCAAGTCAGCCCACGATCACTATCAAGAAGGAGAAGGCGTGGAGCAACTCCAAGTAGGGCGGATAGTAATACCTCTATGTCAGAACCTAGTACAACGGACTCGGACTCATCAGATACGGACGCGATCAGGTCGACACGAAGCGTAAATGCTACAGTTGGCTCATCACCAAGGTCGCTCAGTGTGGTTAGTTCGTCGGATCTATCCGATGTAGAATACGAGAGAGATAGATCTGCCGGAAAACAAAAGGAGCCTTGGCGCTGGAGTCAGAAGGAACGAACATACAATGATGTCTTATACGACGGTATCTTTTACATACCATACGGCTCATATGAGCACTCCCCTTCCTTCCGGGTAGCGCCCTTCTCAGATCACAGGTCGGATATGCCTAGATACAGGCTCGATAGTGGGTTAAATTTGTGGGTGACACCACGTGACGTGTTGGAAGGAAGGAACTTGAAGGTAAAATTCGGCCGGAAAGAATTCGAAATTAAGGCCACTCCCTGGTTGAGATATGGTTGGGAAGTAGCTCATACAGGATCGAGAAGGACTTACACTGTTAAGGAAGTGCGTAGAAACCCATCTTGACCCGCGGACCCCTTCACTGACTCCACGTTAGGACAATCACCCATACACTAGATATGACGATACGCTCTACTACAGCATCGTGATTGATCTGTGTGAGTCTCTCTGCGGGTTTCAGAGACAGATTCCCTTAGTAGATGGAAACAAGATGATGATATCCATCCCTGGTCCCGTCTCACATCAGTGGTGCACAACCCTGAAAGGACAGGGAATGCCAACCAAAAATGGCAGTGATCTGTGCCAGAGAGGTGACCTCGTCGTTCATGTACTTCAGATCGTGTATCCGGATTTCCTAACACGAGAGCAAATGCAAGGAGTGAATAAACTCTTTGGCAACGCTGAAGATAACGAGGCGACGGCTACAGACCCAGAGAAGCGGGTATGGTACGGCGATCCAATTCATCTGCTACAATCTGAAGGGGAGAAAATAAAATAGTCGCGATGACAGATAGCTTTTGGCTTCTTGTCTTGAAGATGTAGATTATCTTGTCAATTCTACGGCAATGATGTAATTATTTCGTTCATGCCTTGCCCCAATCACATCTTCCACTTGTTGTCGCAAAACCATCCAAATCATACTGCTCCTCCAATCCTTCTCTATCACCACCCCCCGCTCCCTTTGCCTCACTCCCTCTGTCTAACTAACCTACCACAACCTACCTCCCCCTTTCCTCACGTCCACTCGGCAGCGCCCCGACATAGAGAAAAGCATCCCCATACGTCCCAAGTTCCTCTAGCGTAATATAAAAAAAAGCTAAGCCCTCCCCACCTCATTCCAAATCCAAATCCCAAAAAGAATCAAAGGTCTCGCTTGCATTAGAAAGACCCAACACCGTTACTCCCATCGCCACGGATGCTGGGAAGCATTCCGTCGGCGATTGACATGCTTTCAAGGCGAGGATATCGAGACACGGAGCCCAAGGCCTCTGACGCATGCACCTGTGTATCGTCCTTATCTTTCAAGCGTCGCCTACAACACAGAAATGCATTCCACCCCCCCTCCCCCCCCCATCTCGAACAAAGCATAAATACAACCAACCGCCTCCACTCTCCCACATACGACCATAGGAAGCTCAAAGCAGACAACCCCGTCCGATCTTGTGTACTGAAGCAGCTTACCGGCTGGTTAGTAGTTAAGTGGACCATTAGCGAATACCTGCTGTTGTATGTTTTTTTTTTCTTCCGTTTTGGCTGCCCTGTTCGCCCCGCGTTGAAATTCGTCCTGGCGCTCCTCGCTCGAGGCGCTCGGCTTGCGTTTACTACTGCCTTGATCGAGGTAGATATGATGGCAACAGACATTGTGCAGCTGGGAGGGTGCTGTATAGTATTTACTCCATTACTACATACGGAATGTCGCATGGAACACCATGGAGAAGCTCACAAGCCAAAAGCTAGAAAGCCGATAGCCTGTTATCTCAACCCCGTGTATGTCAAGAAACGCACTAAACCAATCCAGACTAGTGCAGTGGATGTCAGGGGCGGTGAATGTGAAATCACATGACCTTTTCCACCCCCTATCCTCAATCCAACATCCAAACTAAAACTCAACGACACAGCACCCCCCAATCTACTTCCATCTCCACTCCTACCAAGGAACCCCCCAACTATCATCCCCGCACAAACCTCCTTCCCCCCCTCTCCCCAACGCAAGAACCCCATCACACTCCTACCAACTCGCCCCAGCCCCGCTACATACAACCCCCCCAAGAACTCAAACATCCGCATCCGCCTCCGCATCCACATCGCCAAACTATCGCCAACGCACCCCAGCTCTCTCACAGCGCATAAATAGTCGAGGGCGGCGGAATGACGACATGCATGCGTACGTCGACGATTTATTCCTTCTGGCCCTGTGATGATGTAGATGCAAAGTAGTGAGATAAATCTGGCGGGTGATGGGAGGGATGGGAAGAGGGAGTATGAAGGTCTATGGTAGGGATAGAGGATGCGTTAATGAGAAGACGGTTTGTACACACACACACACACACACACACAAGAAGCACCAAGAATCTTTAGACTTGAAGAGCGAATCAAGATTCGGTCAGCGGATAAGATTAAGCCCCATCCATCCACGCGCCACCGACCCATCCATCCCATCCCATCCACCCCAATAATATAACGAGAGACTTTGCTCTCTCAAGCCAGACGCAGCAATGGTATATAACAAAACAAAGCCCCCCTCTTCGAGGGGACATGGATCGGTCCATCTCTTCCAACAAAGGGAAGTCCACAAAAAGCCAGCCCATATACATATACGTAATAAACAAGATACACTCTGCAACGAAAACGACGATAACGGCGACCGTCCGCTGCGGAACCAGTGAAGGTGAAGGTGGGAGTTCTATGAGAGATGGTAGGTAGGGAGGTAAATACGAGGATTGATGACAATAGGGGTGCAAATTTGTGGAAAAATATAAAAGAGTAAGGTGGGTATACATATATACAGCTCCGCTCCACACGAAGCTAAATAAAGAGAGAGAAGAGGAAAAAGAACATGCAAATGGGGTATTTGGTATGCAAAACGTGAACAAATTGAGCCGAGCAACGAAAAGGGAATCTTCATGTACATGCCTGCAAGAGACAAACGCTCAGTACTGTATTTACACTCCGTCGCCAGTCGATCCGACGAAGCCGTCTGTGAGACCCATTCCCATTCTTAGGAACTGGTCTTGGTGGTTTTCGATGCCTTCCATCGGAAGCATGCCGCCCGTGTTCATGCCATGGGTATCGATGAGAACGGCCGAGGGGCGCCGGCTACTCGCTGCCGATCCCATGTGCTGCGAGGGGTGCGGTGATAGTTGTTGGTGGTGATGTTGGTTCCGACTTTGGTTCATGTGCTGGCGGGTTGCTGCCCATACCTGTGCCTGCATCTGCGCCTGAGCCTGTGCTTGGGCTTGGGCTTGTGCTTGGGCCTGAGCCTGCGCTTGTGCTTGGGCCTGCGCTTGAGCGTTGGCTTGGGCGTGGGCGGCGTGTGCTTGCGCCTGCGCCTGTTGTGCCTGGACGTGAACCTGAGCTTGGATGTGTGCGTGCATTTGTGATGGATGAATGGGCTGAGGCGCATGCGGAAGGCCATGAAGCGTATTGTTCATTGTACCTTCATCTAGCCCGGTATTGGCACCGAGAACCGAATCGCGATCGTCATCCTCACCTTCAGCATCCACTTGATCGCTATCGGGCTCTCTCCCGTTCGTAGTTGGGACAGGATAAGCAATCAGATCTGGCCTCACACCCTGCCCAGATCGGTTTATTGCACAGAATTGCGCCGGCAGACTCGTCATGGAGGAGCTTCTGGTGCTCTGGTCTGGCAGGGACTTTTGTGCGGCCATTCCCGAATTGTCCTTGTTTTCCCGGACAATGCGCTTCCACTTGTCGATCAGACGGTCGTAGTCCCAGTTCCTGTAATCCATGCCGTGCTTCCCCAGCTCTTTCACAGTCTCCGTGCCGAGACTAAAGCTGATCGGTGATAGTTCGGAGGCACCAGACGACCATCTGGTTGCTTTTAGGTATTCAATCTCCCGCCGCGCATTTTCCAAGTTGATTTCTGCCTGCCGCCGCAGATCGTTGGCGCGGGCATACGACCGCAGTATTTCCACCTGCCAATATTCCTGCCGCCCCTTATCTGACAGGTGCATCCAGTGATTGTACGCATCTGCAATGTGGCAGAATAGCTTCTGGGGATCGGGATCGAAGAGTGGTGGGGTGGGGAGAGGCGAGCTGTCTACAGACGATTCGTTCGAGTGCGGGCCGGATGGATATACCTGGTTGATCTGGCGCTGGCGCTGGTGTGCGAGGAGTCGTTCGCGCACCTGCCGATTCAGGGCTTCCAGCTGTTTCTGGCTGGGGGGATTGATGGACCACGACTCGCTGGTAGGGAACGGGGTGGGGGAGAAGAGGGTCGGGGGCGCGGGGAGGATCTGCAGACATAGACTGGGGAAGTTGAGCGTGTAGGGGTCGAAGTCGAAGAGGCCGGAGCCGGATGCCTTTGCACTGGGCAGTGTTAGCGTGGCGTCCAGCGATGCAGCCATTGCAGGCGGGGGATCGTACTTTGCCTCGCGCACGCTCTTCAGCAGCTCCCGCAGCGCCATCTCGGTCGCCTTGGCCGTGTCTGCCTCCTCGGACACCTTGTGGCGCTGGTCCAGGTCGGCCTTTTGCAGCTGTCTCGATATGTCCCGCCGCACCTCGGGCGTCTTGGCTGCAAGGGCGCGCGCCGCCTGGCCGGCCATGGGCTGCCACGCGACGTCCTTGAAGGGCTGGGCCGATTTCACCGACTCCAGCGTGGTGTCGTCGTCGTCGTCGGCGGGCGACTGCACGACGGCGGGGGAGCCATCCCGGGCCTGCGACTGCCTGCTGTTGGACACGGGCGTGCCCAGCTCTCTCTTGACGGGCGTCTTGGTCTGGCGCCGCGTGATGCCGCCGCGGATCTTCTTGATCTCCTCGACGACGTGCACGCCATCTGCGGGCTTCGGGTTCTTCTGGCGGATGTACAGGTCGAGGTGGCGGCCGAGCGACGACGAGGTGAAGTGCTGGCCGCAGAAGGGGCAGCTCTTGTCCTTGGCTGCCTTGAGCTGGTGTGGTTGTTCCGAGGCGGAGCGAGGGGTAGCTGCTTGGGCCGGGTCGGCCATGGTGGAGCTTGCAGCTTGCGGGCTGGGGGTCTGAAACAGCAGCAGAGCAGCAGAGGGGGCAGCCACAGCGTCCTACGGGGGCAATGGACGGCTAAGGCATGAACATGACGGCGGCCAGGGACAGGCAAAAGGAGAGCATCGCGACGCAGCAAAGGAGGAGCTGCGCGGCGCATCTGTTAATGTTATTATTTGCGCTTGGCGCGAGCGCGCTGCCCCTAAAGGACGAGAGCTAGGAGGCAAGTGCAGGTGCTAGAGGGGCGGCCCAAGCTCCCAACATTTGCGGCTGGGCCCGGCGGGTACGCTCCGAGTGGCACTCGCCGGCACTTCCCCTGCTTGCACTGTAGGTCCGTACTGCCAGCGCCCTCGCCCCCCCGTCCGCCTCGCCAGCCTCGCCGCCGTCCGCGCTGCAATCTCCTCGTACTGCTCCATGCCTCTCTCCAGCTTCTTCAATTGGCCCCTGGCGAGCCGATATACCGTTCCTGCAGCCGCCCCTGGCTCCTCGTCATCGGATGCCTCCCCGTCAGCGTCCTCTTCGGCCACACCCCCTGGCGCTAGCTTGTATGGGCTCTCGCCCTCCACCACCGTCCTATATAGCTGTTAATCTCGACGCCCAGAGCAGAATCGCAATCCATCTGTCCTGCCTACCTCATGAAGAAGCGGTCGTGAGTCACCACCACAAGCGCCCCGTCGTACTCGCGCAGTGCGTTCACCAATCCGAGAATGGTGTCCGCGTCGAGGTGGGTCGTCACCTCGTCTAGGATGAGCAATTGTGGGGGTGGCCACAGTAGCTTCGCCAGCGCAACTCTGACCTTCTGCCCTCCAGAGAGCAGCCCGAGGGGAACGTCGGATGCCGGCTGTCCCTGCAACCCAAGTGACCCCAGTATTTGTCGAGCATCTTTTTCCGCCATTTCCTCTCCGGCAGCTTCCATCAGGTGCGACATCGCCGTCAGCTGAGGCTTCTGTGCAGCAAGTGCCGTCAGTTCCTCCACCGACTGCTGCGAAAATCGCCCAAACTTGGCGCGAGAGTGCCGAGTGATGGTGCCTTTCGTGGGTCTCAGTCCTTCCACCGCGTCCCCGCTGTCCATGATGAGAGAAACTATAGTTGTCTTCCCGGACCCATTCAGACCTGCGAGTCCTACCCTAGCTCCCGGAGGGATGGTCAAGTCGACATCAGTCAATACCGGCACCTTCCTCCGTCCCGGGTAAGAAAACGACACCTTCTCCAATGACACCAATGATCCTGGGAAACGGAGATCCGGTGGCTGTCTGGGGAATCCCAACTTCACTGGCGGGTCGAAGTCTGGGATCTCGATCTCCGCGCGCATGTTGGTATGATATCCGCCCAGGTCTCGGTTCAGCTTGAACCGTCCTCCTTTCAGGCCCACCTGGATGCCCATGCGCTCATCGAGCTTCTTCTTTCGAGATGCTGCTTGTTTCAGCTTCTTATCGTCTCCCTTTTCTCGCGCTGCTTTGATGTTGTTTTGAACCGTCTTCTCCATGTGCTTCTTCTGCTTGTCTTGGGCATCTTTCATCTTGGTCAGGTATCGAGCTTTCTTGTAGCGTTCCCGCTCATAGAGACTGAGATGCCCGCGAAACTTCTCCAGGGTCTGATTCCGGAGCACAATCAATTCTTCAGCGACCGCATCGCCAAAATCTCGATCATGCGTAGTGATGAGAACCGTTGTGTGCTTGAGATTCCGAATATAATCCTGGAGCCAAATGATAGAAGGGAGATCCAGAAAGTTCGTCGGTTCGTCCAGAAGCAAGACGTCGGCGTACTGGCAGAGAGCACAGGCGAGATCGCAGCGCGTCCTCCATCCCCCCGACAGTTCTGAAAACGGCTTGTCAATTCTGTCTTCCTTGAACCCCAGTCCTAGCAGCACGAGCCGTGCTTTTGCCTCCGCCTCTGACGCATCCATTAACTCCAGCGTGGCTTGAACACCAGCGAGCATATCCGCCGCATCCCTCGTCTCGTCGCTCATCTTCGCCGGATCGATCTCACTCTCATCCTGTTCTAGTCTCGCCTTCGATTCCTCAACCCTCTCCTCAAACTTGATCAACTCCTTCCTCGCCAATTTCCCCCTTGCGCCACTCCTCCTTTCTGCAATCCGATGTGCCTCTTTCAGCTGCAGTGTCAATCTTTCATGCGCAATCCGTCGCACCGCTTTTACCGGTGCCATCGGATTACTCGAATGCTCCACCGCTTCACTCAGCGCCTTCGCCTCGCGCATGCACCGTTCTCTCACGCGGTCGCTCCGTACAACATGCTGTAGCACCGTCTCATCCTCCAAGCTCAGTCCATCAAAGTCATCTTCCACATCTCGTGTCTGGCCGAGCAACAGAATCCGCGTACTCCACGGGATCCCAGGAATCAGGCCATCGCCAATGGCTTTCAGCAGCGTAGATTTGCCCGTCCCGTTGCGGCCGACAAGGACATAGTGGCGGGATTCGACGAGGTGGAGGGTCGTGTGGACAAGAAGTTCGCGGTTGGAGACGCTGATTGTGAGGTCTTTTATGAGAATCTAGCACTTGCCGTGAGTGAGGGCCGTGGGAATGTGGGTAAGCGGAGGCGTGGTGGGATATGCACCTCTTTTGAAGCCGGCGCATCGATAGCATCAAGCGCATACCGTGACTGTTGCGCCGTGACTATAATATGGCCGCCGCCGGGATGCTCCTCCACCGCCGATGCAGCGCTCTCTTTGCCCTTCTTCACCATTACTGATTACCCCTCAGAAACCTTTCAAACAATCGCTGAGGCCGACTTGTAAGATTCAAAGAACAAACACTCGTACAAATTAGGAATCGGTGGTCAGCTGAGGAGATACTGAAAGCAAATTGTGGATGTGGATGTGGATGGTGCACATCGATATTATAGAGTCGCGTCGTGCTGGACACGGCTAGCGTACCTTCTTCCCCGCAGGTTGTGCCAAGGAATGAGTCGAACTGACGGTGCATGAGTCGTGGCCCAGGCGGTCGAAGACCTGTGAGGCACGTCTGAATTAACATATACCCACCTTTTTGGTGACAGATACTCGTTTTTGGTGACATATCATCTACATCCTTTCCCTTTCTCAATCTTCTCAGTACGCCTCGTCATTCATTCCCAAGCACGTGACTAAAATCCCTATCCAAGATGGAACTCAACTCGAGTGAACAAGCTTTCCTAGCAAAATAAACTTATACGTGTCTTTACCTAGCTCCCGCGATTCTGTCTAGAGCCGTGGGATGGCGTTGTTGGGTAGGAAGTAACGGCCAAGCTTTTTCGTGGAGCGCCCCTTTTCTTTCTTCACCCTCGTTGCTGGACTATGTCACTGTGTCTTCTGCCGAAAGGAAACTAGAAGAGTAAATTGCTACATGCAAAGTAATTGTAATGGACTGCGCATCGCTAAGCTTCGATACCTACTAAGCAATACTTAACCGACTTCCTATTCTATATACCTACCTTCACGTGTGTAGCCCACTAACTAAGCCTTTTCGCACTTCAGTCGAATCCTATCCGGGTTCTTCATCCTCAAAAGCAGCTGTGCATCGCAGTCTTCCACCACCCTTAGAACCCTCGCCGTTGCCTGTGCTGCGTCTTCCTCGGGCAATTGCTGGACAGAAAGGCGATGAGCCCGAAAAAGGCAAGCTATGACCGCCACAAACTCGACCTGCGAGAATTTGGCGCCGAGACAGTTCTGCGGGCCATCCGACCACGGCATGAAGGTATTCCTCGCGGGTGTAACCAGCGTCTCTTGTGGAGAACCCGAGGTATTGTCTACCGTAATCCACCTCGAAGGTTTCCACGCCAATGGGTCGGGCCAGTAGTGTGGATGTGTATGTGTCGCCAAAATGCTTAGACTGATCCCCGTGAGTGGAGGGATGACAATGGTTCTATCGCCAAGTACGAGCTCCTGCGGCTGCGCGTTGGTCCATTTCGGCAGCGACATGATGGGAGGGAAAAGTCGCAATGTCTCGAGCAGGATTGCCTCACATCGCTTGAGCTTGGGAAACAGTTCGTTATAAGCCCAATCTATATCCTGGAGATCTTTGGTGACTGTGCTGACTTCCTCGGCGATCCATTGCTGGACTTCTGGGTACGCGGCAAGGAGGAGGAAGCTAAAGGCCAGAGTGTTTGCTGTCGTGTCGTGTCCGGCAAAATTGATCACGAAGATGTTGCCATAGATTTCGTCGACGGAAAGTCCTCTTGGGCCTTTCGTGGCTGTGGTATCGTCCTTTGCGTGTACGTCAAGGGCTCTGACGAAGCTGGTCATCAAGCTACCAGTTCCCTTTTCACCACGGACTTTTGCAGTGACTTCTTCCTCGAACATTCGCACCATGTGTGCTTTGAAATCCTCGGCCGCTTTCCCAATCCTCCGCATCGCTTTGGGCATCCATGACTTCTCCAGCAGCCAGTAAGGAAATAACATCAAGAGAATGGCATTGTCCAAGACAATCTGTAGCGCATCACGGTAGGAAAGAAGCCCTCCTTCAGTATCTAGGGCAGCTACAGAAGAGCCACGGAACGGGAGTGAGCGCCGGAAACCAGTTGCTGCGAGAACGTTCAGAGACAGGCTCCTGGCATCTTTCGCCACGCTAGGTATCGAGTCGTGAGAGGACGTAGTCCAGTATTCGATCATCTGGTGAGTTTTTTGTAGGGACTCGGTCCAGACAAAGCTCATCACGCTCTCGTTGAAGGGAGCAGCCAGAATCTTTCGATGTCGAGGCCAATTGGCGGAATCCGCAGTCGAGATGCAAGGACCGTACACTTCGAGAAGTGCTGCCAATTGTCAGCCAGAGTCGTACGAAGAAGGGACCTGAATAGAGATACTAACTATACATCTTGCTAGGCCTCACAAAGTCATGTCGCCTCGCAAAGATCTCGTGATTTGCTTCTGAATCGCAGACCTGGACGTGGATGTCGCGGGGGGTCACCAAGGCCCAGATAGGGCCATATCGAAGATGTGATTGAGCCTTGTCACCAAAGAACCACCCTCGCCGTCCGTAGCGGGAGGATGTCGGCAAGGGCAGCTTCAAGGGGAGAGCGTCCAGAACGCGCCAGATATGCGGCTCCAGCACCTGAAATAGGATGTTGAGTGGATCGATTGGAAGGCGAACGAGCGGTATTCCCATTTTCGATGCCCTTCTGTAATTCACTTCGAGACACACGAGACTCCATGTTGCGTATGCTGTCAGTGCAGAGCACACAAGTACGAGGAACATATTGAGCGAGTGCAGAAATGTCTAGGGGGAATGGAGGTGGGCGACTGTGTACCAGAGGATGCGGGCGTGGCTAGATTAGAGAGGGCAGATGGCGGGAAGACGGAGGGTAGAGTGGTAACAAAGCCTGGCACCAACAGATCAGAAGTAACGGCCACGCAACTGCAGCGTGTGGGATAAGAAGTATTTCTGAACGCGATTTCAGCAGGGTCTCACGAATGGGGCGCAGTCCAGCCTTGTGCGGGTACGGGTGGGGGCAGATATTGGCCACGGGCGCGTGGTAACATTCAAGTACACACTGACACCTGCGGCGTAGGTAACCTTGGTAATGAGGAACTCGTGACTGCTAGCGGGGCCAATCACGTCTATTGCGATGAATGCTAATACATCAAAGAAGTTGACCGATTCCCCCATTAGGCTCTTTACACGGCTAAATAAAGATTTACGCTTCGATTCATGCCCAGTCAAGCCCTTAACTACAGCTCAATTTCATCATGATTTTTGCGTGAGTCTTTCTTTGTATATGAGAGAGCACTCCAAAGCTAATTTCTACGTGAGAACACAACGTGAAAGACTACTTTATTTCATCGTCTCTGGTAATCGTGTAGCATCGGACTGAAAATCTACGCATAACTTGATCATAATACACACATCCTTGAAATCACACCGACAGCACCTGTAACACTTCCATAAAACCTGATTCCTCAACTAGATTGTCCCCATTAAATGACAATCACTTCCGTATCTCGTGTCATCGATATACAGCTCCAGATCTGTGCGCAAGGGTGAATATACTATAGGGGTTATGGAATCGAATGGGAAGACTGACTACGAGAAGTAGGGCCGCATCTGTTGATCCTTTATTAGTGTGAGATAAAATTAAGAGACAAATGAGATTTACAATCATGCCGAAGCCAAGTTCGACTTTCGGCATTAACAACCAACATGGTGAGTCGACAGAGAAGGAACAGTAGAATACACCATGGTGTAACCTTACCAGAACCCAAAGATGTTAGGGACAGGAGAAGAGTGGGCTTCGATCTGGGAGTCGATCGGATACGAATGGAAGGAGAAAACATTCTGATGATTTGATGAGAAGGAAATGATGATAACAACAGCTGAAGTGCTACGTGCCCGAGAAAGATCTCATCCAGAGATTTTAAGAGAGTGGTGTTGTTTTCCAGTTCAATACCTATAGCATGCACTCTACACGTAAAGGTTATATAACTGTAAATGACAAGGCAAGAACACGGCGCTCTCCCTTCCAAAAATAGGCAATAATACATATTCGGGAACCGAGCTACAGGCTATATTCGGAGTCGCTAAACTCTTGAAGTCTTTCTCCTTCATTTGCCAGCTTCTTGGCCCATATCTATGGAACTCGAATGATCCTAAGTAGTTAATAGAACGTCCAGGCTAGCCATTGCAAACCGGCGAGAACAATGAACTCGGGGAGTACGATGAGCTCGGGGAGTACAATGAACCGCAGCTGGGGTTGAAACAAACGACCTATTCAATGCTGAAAAGCCTCGCCCCAAACTTATTCTCGTGTAAAGCTATTTCCACGACAGGGACGTTGAAATGATTTGCTTGGACTGGCCACGCGTGCTAGTACCCATCCGGTCTATGATCTAGAGTATAACCGCTTACAGTATCCCAACGTCGAAGAAGGCTTGTAGTAAGGAATCTTCGAAAAATGCTCCTAGCCATGGTTGATCATCATTTCCGACTTTGCGCTTTTAGGACTTCAACCTTTACCAAAATGGTTAGCACCGAAGAGGTGGCATGGCCGCGAAAAGCTTTTCAACAGTTTTAAAAACTATTACGACAACAGGCATCACCTGAATAGTTCGCCACTAGTGAAGGCGCGTTTTAAAACCAACCAGAAACACAATATCAACATAGAGGATATATCACACTTCGACCTTAGCGTGCGCTTTTGGTTAATACAGTCCCAGCAACATTCTGGTGCTTGTACTATCTGTACGCTCGAACTTGTCTACTGGCCGAAGTTAGACTCGGCATCACTGAGTTTGTCAAGACAACCCGTGACAGCCCTGGAAATCTGTCATGCACGGTCGACGTTCACGACGTTCTTCGCAACTATCCTTTGCTCGCCGCCGTGGTGCAAGAGACACTGCGCGTCCTCTCAACCAACGCTTCTGGTCGCGTATTACTCAAGGATTCCACTCCCGCTTCGGCTATCCAAATAAGGGCTAGAGTCTTCGGACAATTCCATACTTCTGACGCCACGCAGGTTTGCATCCTTTCCTCAGGAGACATCCGGGGGGTCTGTGGACTATCGAAGCCCACTATCGAACCCATCCACAACTCAACAGGCTTTTCAGCATCGCAAGAACATGGGCGTGTGCCAGTTGATGGAGCGCTCGACTCCGAGCCTTGCTTGTGGGGGACGAAGAGTGCACCAATAAAGACCGAGATTTCCGATATTCAAGGCACGTTGAAGAGAATTGGAGGAAAATCTACACTGCAGGCGTTTGCGCTGACAGCCAAGCTAATGTCGGCGTCCCATGAAATCTAACGGTGCCGTATTATAATGTACTTGTGTCTATTTCAACTTGTGTTAATCCGGCACAGTCAAAAGGATAACCCACTCGCTCGCCCAAAGTTGCGGAACTTCTCTAGGTCCCGAATCCCACCTTCACCGCCGCTACTCTCCCTTTCGTCGCGAGATTACCAGACGAAGTAATAGGTACTACCCTACCCAAAACGGACCAAAATCAATTTTATTTCCGGCCACAAAAACAGCGTTGAGGTTTTTACGAGATCGCCTACTCTACTGAAACTGGTGGTGCATGCTCCACAGTGTAGCCAAAGACCCTGAATACGTTACAACGTAACAAAGTGAAGTGAAGACGTCCTTGATTGACAAGCAGAACCATTGTGATTGATGTATCGTTTAAAGCTTTCCTGTCCCACTTATTTTGCTAAGATACCGTTCTTACCAACCTAGACGCATGATTTCCTGAGGGAGACCATTCGTGTTACCAATTGAATGCGTCCCCGCAATAAGCCATTCTGTGGCGTACCTTCCATCATCTCAGCAGAGGCCGTTGGGGTCCTCCCTTTTGGTGCCCCAAACTAGAGGCCGCACAGCCATGAATTCATTCAGAACAGCATCGTCGATCAAAGCCCTCCGTGCCTGAAAAGCACCTATCAGGCCCTGAAGCTCCAGAATGCATTTTTTCTTTAATTCGCCAGTAAGCATTTCTCCATTCCGGTAGGCCTCCTCAATCCGCTTCAGCTCATCGTCGTCATCGATGAAGAAGCTAAGATATTGATAAGCTACGTCCACATCCGGATTTCCCCCAAACCGGCGCTGCTCCTCTGCAGTTTCCCTGCCGCCAGAGAAGGCATATTTGTTGATCTTCTTCTCGCTGTAATTGATCAGATGAATTCTTGCTTTTTATTGCGTTAGGACTTCTTACATCTGCTTCTGAGTGTCGGACATGAAAATCGCACTCGAGTCGATGGATGCACTCATCTTCGAGCCCGGGCCTTGGAGAGCAGGAAAAAATTTGGAATGGAGAAGTGAGGGTTTCGCGTAGCCAAGACGTGGCGCTACATCTCTGCAGACGCGGAAATAAGGATCCTGATCGATTGCGCAAGGAATGAGAGACGGGATTTTGGACGTTTCCTCTGTGTTCGTCCCAAATATGTGAGGGAACGTGGTTGCGAATGATGCCGATGTTTGAATGGATACAAAATGAGCTTTACCCACAGAATCACTAGTATGTCTGTTATTTCGGGGACTTGGGAATCCGAATGATGGCTACGTACCTGTCGTTGAAGCCAAAGACAGCTTTGCTGGTATTCAAGGTAATGCAACGGGAGACCTTGACAACGTTCCTATAAAATGCACCACCCATGAACTCGAAATCGCTGAATAGGAATGTCTTTTTGGGGTCAAATCCTACAGCCAGGATATCGCGAGCATTTCTTCGAACAAAGGTGTGCATCTCAGCCATAGTATAGGCCTTTTTGCCAAAGAGAAATTTCTCATCGTCTGTCATCATTATGACAAGAGGCACATCAAACACGTCTTGCAGCCACCTGTGCCCAAGATAAGAGTTAGAGATCTACACACAATGTGTATAATTACAACAATAGAGCGCTTACTTGGCAAACGTGAAGGGGATCATGTGTCCTAGATGCATGCTATCACTGCTTGGGCCTCTCCCTGTGTATAGATAGAAGGGTTGACCCTTCTCATGACGATCCAAGATAATTTCGAGGTCTCGATGGCTGAAGACAAGACCCCTCCTCATGAAGACATGTGGCTCATGGCCGGTTACGTGTTTGAAGCGTTGGAGTAGATCATCTGTAATAAGTCGAGTTCCGAAAGTTTCTACGAGGTGGTCATAGTTGATTGCTTGAAGCTTTCCGTCGACAGTGGCGCCAGTGACGCTCCATGGATTGATATCCTGGCCGAAGTCCTCTGCAATATCAGCCGAAGGAGTCGTGATGGATGTCTCTAGGGCGTCCATTGTTATCACTGGGGCCTCCATGGCGAGACTTCCGGGTCTCTCACTTTCCGTCCAGATGGCCCTGTCGACTATGAAGTGGTGGAGAAAGAAGGACCATGCGACGCAGCACAGACGGCGACAGAGATTGAATGGCGACGGAGATGGCAAGCCAAAGGGCGTTGGGCGAAGGACGTTGCGCCACAGCTTGCGGCGAGCTTGTGGCTCGATTCACGCGTTCAATAACGGCGCAGTGGAGGGATAGCGCCTGCGGCAGAAAATAGCAGAGGATAGCTGGTGATGCGCTGGTGAATGGGAGTAGAGATGGGAGAGCTGGGAGCCGAGATGGCCCCATTGCCTCAGCGTTAGGTGAGTCATACAAATTCCAAGGCGGGGGAGGCGACGCCGCAACTTTGCAAGATACCATTTGCCCTATCCAGCATTTCCCATGCGTGTGACTCTGCATTTTCGGTGCATAACCGCCTTAGGCGCTCGCTCGCTCGATAATACTCCAGTTGCAAGCTGAGCTCACTATGAGATCCCAAATTGGCCAACAACTCCCTTTTTGGAATGGCAGACCATGGATCTGGGTAACCCGTCCCTTAGTGTTTCGGAATCATGGGCTGATGCAGCATTCAAAGCAGTATGTGTAGGAAAAAAGAAATTGTATTTTCTTTGGGGCATGTGGAGAGCTAAATCCTGTCAGGGCGCTGCTGGAGTGCTCAAGGGAAAAATGCGGACTGTAAAGAAACAGCGACCAACAGCTGTGGGATTGTGATGGGAATGCAGGTGCAACCTTTGTCTAACACGATCGATAAGAATTGGTACCGCAGCCTGCCGCATCTGCTGTTCTAGGGTTAGCAGAACAGTCTTCGCTACATGTTGCTCGCCGTATGTCCGCAGGCCGATGAATTTTCGATTCGTTGCTTCGTCGTCTCCAAGGCTTTCACCAATTGCCTTCTTGCAAGAGTGGCATATATTGTCGCTGAAGACTGACATATGTTCCTGAGTCTTCTTGCTTGAAGACCTTATTGACTGTAGCCAGAAGTAGCTAAACTTGATGAACACTGCTTGCATTGATCCGTTGTGCCGTACTGTGCGTCAGCTTTGCTGTGATTGTTCTAGAGTAGAACTTCTCATGGTGAGTCTATTGACGTGTGTTCTCCTCTTCTATCCGAGGGGCTCTCTCTCTTCGGAGACAGAAGATATCTGTATGAAGTAAGAGCCTTCTCATTCCATTTAAACCAATCATTGACATACATATCAAAGTGTTGGGATGCCTTGGTAGAATGCACAAAGGCCGAATTGTTCAAATCTTGCAGTGTTTGTCATGGTGACTGGAAAGAGCAGGCAGAAAATTAGTTTGAGGGTCGAGAGGTTTAGAGTGAAATAAAGCAGGGCCGTAGCTGACGTCGAACAGGACTGACTACGGATTTAAGATTTTCTGGTGTCAGAAAGTTGCTGGCTTGGAAGCCTCCATTTTCGAACGTAGAACCCTCCCGATTTAGAGGC
The DNA here is from genome assembly GCA_010093585.1 of Melanomma pulvis-pyrius CBS 109.77. Lineage (NCBI taxonomy): Eukaryota > Fungi > Ascomycota > Dothideomycetes > Pleosporales > Melanommataceae > Melanomma > Melanomma pulvis-pyrius. The sequence goes on from MU002095.1 coordinate 36,754, forward strand.
GTCCAAGCCAACCCAATATCGTTTAGTAGGAAAAGCGTCCGAAGCTTGGATGCCATCCTTCGAAAGGTCCATAAACCCTCCCTCCCCCTTCCAAAAGAAAATTCGGCTGCGAATTTAGATACCATCTTGTAACTCTGTAGACTTGCACACTGGCTCATCGGAAAGTATAAACATGATGCATTAGCAGTACTACGTTGAAAAGAGGTAAGAACCAATGGCATGAGAAAACCATTCTCCCTCTTTCACAATGAAGCTCATCGGATGTCTAGACCTGTCGCCTCTTCTGGGCCAACTAACATCGGATGGCATCGGGATGTGCGAAATGGGGGGTCGTGCGGATGTCCTGTGCAATTGTGGGGCCTTGGGGGGGCTGGGCTAGGGGAAATGATGGCGGTGGTGTGGAAGTGGTGAAGGGCGATACGGCGGCTTACGTTGAGGAGTGAGGGCAGGGTAGTAGGATGAGAGAGCCCTTCCTTCGATGTAGCAGGGCCCAGACGTATGTCTAAGATACGAGAATCGAATCAACCGAGAATAACACATCACGCTTCACACCTCACAGCAAATAAACAAAGCCCGTGTTCCAAATACCCATCTTTTTGCAAATTGAATGCTGCGCTTGTCTATATATGTATTGAGATTTATATTCCGACACGGCACAAACCTAGTGCCCCAAAAGCTCCGCGCCCGAAACACCAGCATCCATATCAAATTGGTTCCATTCATTATCCGATCATTCGTACGTTCGTTCGTTCGTTCGTTCGTTTGTTCGACTAAGCGAGGGGTATAGACGCATCAAGCAGATCGGACTTGTCCTCGAAGTAGAGGCCCGGCGACGTCGCAGCCGTAGACGTCATACCGTCCTCGAAGGGAGACACGGGGGTAGAGGCACCGGAGACGTCGGGGCTGTACTCGGAGTCCTTGCTCCGGGCGTCCTGCTCGGCTGGGGTATCGCTCACGCTCGCGATTTTTATATTGGATATTGGGAGCGCGTCTGCCTTCTTCTGCGCGCATGCCTTCTTGTGCATTGGCCAATTGCTCTTCTGGCACTTCGCGGAGCAGTACAGTGTCAACTTGCAGCGCGAGCATTGCTTGAGCGTCGCGTCGGAAGGAGTGGGGGTGTAACCGCAGTTGTCGCATGTGCGGGCTTGATGCTGTTAGTGAGGATGTTCTGGCAAGAAGCCTGCCATGGAAATGGAGATTGGGGAAATTCACGTACCCGGTTTGGAAGACTTGCTGTCTAGGGTGAGGTCGACGGGTCCAGTGGGCTCACTAGGCGTGGCGGACTCTTGGGACACATTAAGGTTGGAAGGGCCATCTTCGGTTGACGGGGGGGTGCCGGAGTGGGCCGTCGGTGTTGTGAAACCGCTGTAGGCTGCTCCAATCGCGATGGAATCTGTACGACGGTCAATTTGAATCCCGAAGACAGCAAACTGCAGAGAGCGAATCGACGACACGGAAGGGGAAAGAGAGAGCGTGACGACGTACCATCTGGCGAAGACTGCGTGCTGTCGTGTTTGATATGCATGCTCTTATCCCTGCCCTCGATGGTCGCACCCTTCGTGCCCGCAGACGTCGAATTCCCATTCTCCTCTTCACCCTGCACCTTGGCTTCCCTCACCGACTCCTTGACCGTCGGCTTGTCCAGCCCTCTAGCCGTGGTGAAGACATTGAGGAGCACCGATCTGGGGGGCATGGGAAATTCAAGAAACGAACGTAGAATCAAAAAACTCCGTGAAATGCAGAAAGCAGATTTGCGGCGAGGAATGAGCAATGGAAAAGAGAGGAAGAAGAAAAGGGAATTGGGGGAATAAGTTTGCGGCTCGGGACTCCCACGAAAAGCGGTGTGAGGTTTGACAGCTGGGGAGCACGGACGGCGCGCTAAACCTTAATCCACCTAAGGCTGACCTTTTGCGCGGCGGCGCGCGGTCATGTGTCTCAACCTCACGTGCTGTGTGAGGGTAAGCTAAGCTTCTTAGATGAGATTATGTTAGATTAAAAGGAAAGAAGCATTTCATTCGCATAAATATAAGCAAGCGCACAGCTGTATACGGGGAGTTTGGAACTCCTCATTTGGGGGTTCTGGTCCTGCTGAGGAGCGCACGACAGAGGTAAGAAATGCGACCTACAGGAAACCATGTAGGCAAATCGTGAAACGAGCGCGACGAAATAAGTGAGAGAAGTGTTTGGACTTGTGTTGCCTTACTGGAGATCTACTGGATCACAGAGTGAACCGGTGGTATCAACATAAGCCTCAGGCCAGAGCAGCGGTATATTGTTTGCTGTCAAAGTCACGAGGAGGGACAAGTCAGGACTATTCGGGCAATGAGAATGACAGGCACGTACGCAGGTCCAGGGGCACAAGACCGAGAGACGAAACCTGCAGCGAAAAGTAATACACCATGGTCGCGAGGCCAAACATTCCACCTTACCGCCTCCTGACTAACCTTGTTAGAAATCCAGGTTGGAGGCACAATGATCAACTGAGCCTTACTCAGGGGGCATTGTTAGCCAGAATGTCATTTGCGCCGAGTGTTTGCTCAAACTGGAGTACAACACTTTGGCGAAGTGGCGACACAAAACGTTTGAACCACGGCACTGTGTACATCTCAGACAACGAACGTGCTTCATGATACGATCGGTGGTAAGATTGTGGCTCCGTGGTAAACCGGTGAAAGAACTCAGCTCGCACGTCGAAGTCTCGCTAGTTATCCCCAAGGCCTGATCGGTCATCGGTGAGAGGAAGGACTACGTCCACATACCTGATGACGACGCCTGTATTTCTTTATCGCCGGTAACGGCGGGACGGCGGGACGGCGGAGCTGCGAGAGACAAGGCAAAAAATGCTACTGTAACAAGGCAAAATGCAAACGTAAGCAAAGCCACATGACGTACTCAGCACAGTAAAAGGGTTCGTAAGTAGGCTCGTTGCGACGATCTGGACAAATTTAAGAGGTGGCGTTGTCTTTATCTAACACACTGAAAGGGGGGGTTCCTTAGGACCGCCCCAAAGAAATGCCCTGGAAGGATGGGAAGGGCAGAGCTTGCGACGACAGAAAGCACGATCACCACATCGGAAAGTGTATGGCTGATGAAAGTGAGGACTCATAGAAGATACGAGATGCTTCAAAAGAGAGATAAAGGCCGATTTCGGACCAGTTTGACATTGAGGGTGGTAGGTATCATTGTAAAGAGTGCAGTCAAAGAGCGTGGTTAGTCATCCATCGATGCCTAGAATAGATGCCTATGATATGAATGAAAGAACGGATGAGTCAGCACTCACTAGGAGTCTACCGCGAGGGCTGGATTGATCAATAAGAGCATTTTGATTATTAAGGATGCTCTTTGGGTTCAAATACGTGCGCCTCATATCCCCGGCCTGATGCCTAGCTTCAGCCTAGGGTTGAGCAACTTTGGTAGGACAATGTCTTTGCAAGCACTTCGGACCATTTGCTAGGCGTCAGTGAACCACATGGACGGAGAAAATGCTTCGGTTCGTAGCCACGCATGTCATATCCATATATGGACATAGTTCGCCTGATTGCAAACTCCACAAGGCAACTGAAACAGTTCAAGATAAGGTTGCGCAATGGGGATCTTGCCACGTCTAGATGAATTAGTGAAACCACGCGTTTTACTTTCTCATGATGTGGCCCAAGAACGGATACCGGATGATGCAGACGTGGCCTGGAGAGTGTCTGAGGCTTGGAAGGGATCTAGAAGCCACGCTGAGTTGTTGGCAAAGAAGAGAGACTTGGGGGCGTAGTTTCTTCTCGTACGATACAGGACAAGGCCAGATGTCGGCGGCCTGCATCCGTTCAAGCGATTGTGATGGTCGTCGAGACTCGCGATCAAAGAGGCAGAATCTTGCGCCAAGACCTATGACTTCACAGTCAGCTGCCCCTCAGCGGCCAGACTACCTCAGCGGCCAGACAAGGGGGCTAGAGGACAGCTATCTGAGGTAATATGCGGGGGCGGGCCGACTGAGGACCTGGACAGTCATACCAAGAGACCCTGGAAAGGGTTTCTTTCGGAACGCAGAGGAGGAGCTGCTGCTTTGAGTCACCAATAGCCGAAGCAGGGAGCTGAAGCACGAGGAGAGGATGTGGGCGCGGATGCGGACGAGGGAATTGATCGAGATTGACGTCGCCGAACGGTGAATACTGGCCTTTTGTGTATCTGGACGTACGTACGGTGCCTGTTAGTTTCTGCACAATGGGGGGG